>JARPMJ010005454.1:0-62671 GCA_033366665.1 Phoxinus dragarum
GTGAAATAGAAAATGATTTTTGAATCCTAAAAGAGCTTAATTCCATATCTTAACAGTTTATAATAAACAGTGTCTCTAATTATTTCTTGCAATTCAGTGTGCAGCTTTCAAATAAAAAATCAAATTGACAAAAAAGTTTAACTTTATTTAGTCCCAAGACACATAAGCCGCGTTTCCACCGCGGGAACTTTCCCCAGGACTAGGAACTTTGGGCTGGTACTCGGTGTGTTTACATCGCAGGAACCAGGGTCTAAATGAAGTTCCAGGTAAATATTTCCCCCTCAGAAAGTCCCTGCTGGCGAGGTAGTACTTTTTCAAAGTTCAGGAACTTTCGGGGGTGGGACTTGTGCACTGAACATGCTGATTGGTTGTGTTCACGCCGCATGTTGACTGGAGGACTCCACGCAGCATTCTATTCTATTTTTTAAAAATCTATTGCGGTTCGTGGCTTCATGCATTAGTTGTCTGTCTGCAAATATTTAATAAAAAAATAAAAAACAGCTGGACCGACAACGAGGTTCAGGCTTTATTAAGCTTATTTGTGTAACAGGACATTTTCTGCGCGTTCGTCCCCAGCCGTCTCACGGTCAATGTCCGCAATACATCACAAACACAACTACAGCACAGTTTGAATCTCCTCCATACTTATTATAAATGTGGCGCTCAAAACTGATTACTGTGCGTCGCAGACTGGGAGGAGCAGTTGCGCGCATGTTTATAATCTTCCCGGTACTTTAGACCGCGGTGTAAACGCAGAAAGCAACCGGTCTGGGGCGAAAAAAGTTCCTGGGAAAAAAGTTCCTAGTACAAATTGTTCCAGGTAATTTCGGTGGAAACGCCGCTATAATGACCAATGTTGTTTGATTATATCTACAACAAACCTGCAGCATAGCTGTCTATGATTTTCTAAAATTATTTTGTTAAAATGTTGGTAATGTAATGTCTTGGTAAGGTTTTTTTTCCACCTATGACTTCAAAATTGTGAATACAGTGGCTTTTATAATCTTTTAAACACTAGAACCGCCACATGGTAAAAATTTACCGGCTGTTTTTCAAATGTACATAACAGATTTTCAAAAAAATATCCAAGTCTCCCAGACATTGCCTTTTACTAAAATTGTATGAATTACAATCCCCTGTTGTTTAAAATTGTTTAGATAAAACCAGATTAAAACAGGGCATTTATAGCTATAAGTGCCAGCAGGTCAAATTTACCTATATAATTTTTGGATAATAGTAATAAAAATTATAATATTTTTTATTAAAGGGATACTGTCACAGGTCGGGGGGGCCAAAACCAGGCTGCACCCTCCCCTGAAACCCAGGACCACCCCGAGGAGCGTACCAGAAGGAACCAGACCGACAAAGGAATAAAAGTTGAACAAGTTTTATTAAATAAAATCAGTCTAAAAGGAAAAGTCTCAAGAGTCTCTTCTGTGTTCCCCTCACCAGGACGGAACCGGGCCTTGGGCACCCAGGAAGGCGTGGAATCCTCTTCGGGCAGCACGGGCCGTCACACAAGATGAGGAGCCGACCAGCGGTCCTCCTAGGTGGGTGCGTATTCCGGTAAGTAACTTTCCCCAGGTTCCAGTAGAACTGGATTTTGTCGAGGGGGCCGGAGGGACGTAGCACTGTGCGGACGGCTGTTGGCCCGGGCGGGACCTTCTACCAGGAAGGTAGGTATACTCCAAGCAGGTAGGAGGGGCTTACGGCTGAGAGGGAGACTTCGGTGGAACCGATGAAAGATGCTGCTAATGTCCCCTTCTTCCTCCACAGGCGTCACAAGAAGTCTCAGCAGAGAGAATCCGTTGTCTATAGGACAAGGGGGATGATCAAGACAGGTACGTACTCTTTATTCGTTGGTGGGGGCTTACGGCTGAGAGGGAGGCTTCGGTGGACCCGATGAAAGATGCTGCTAACGTCCCTTTTTCCTCCGCAGGCGTCACAGGAAGTCTCAGCAGAGAGATCAGTTGTCTATAGGACAAAGAGAATGATCAAGACAGGTGCGTACTCTTTGTTCGTTGGTGGGGGCTTACGGCTGAGAGGGAGGCTTCGGTGAAACCGATGAAAGATGCTGCTAACGTCCCCTTCTTCCTCCACAGGCGTTTCACGAAGTCTCAGCAGAGGGATCCGTCCTCTGTACAACAGGGTGATTCAACACAACATGCACAACTCTCCAAGTTATAACAATAAATCTTCTCACTGGGCTCTTGGTTGTTAGTTTAAGACAGTGGTAGGCTTTCGGAATGGTGAGTGTACGGCGAATTAAGGTAATGAAACTTTCAATCCACTCTATCACCCCACTTCAAGCAATTGTTGTGTAAACTCTCCACTTCAGGCACTGCATAACCACACTCGGTGCATTAAGGCCAACACTCACCCCACGATCGCCAGCTCCAATGTCGAGCTGGATCAGGTCTCACCCAGTAGCGAGGCGGTCAGGGTACTCCGTCACTAGCACGGGGAATCAGCACTTCCTCGCCCACACTCAGAAGAGAAGACAGGGGTTCAATGAATCACACAATATACGCTCTCCCAAGCGGCGCGACACTCGTGCTTAGTTTGCTTTACAATTATGTTCAATCTCGGTGCAGGTGCATGTATGCAAACAATATTCAGATCATATTACTTATCTGTCCTCCAAGGATAAAGCGTGGCTTGATCTTCACTGATTCTCTCGCAACAAAATCTCATTCCTTCTCCCACATCTCCATTCAGGGCTACTTAATCGTGACTAGATCCATTCCACAGCTGAACTGCCAACCCCACAATAATCCTCAGTTACCTTCACACATCAGCCCAGTAGCAAGGGAAAATCCACTTCTCTCAAGGAACACGTCCAAAGGAAACCACATCCGAAGAAGAACAACATCCGAGGGAAGGACGCACAGGAGGAATCCACCACACTCCGAGGGAAGAACACACAGGAAGAATCGACAACACTCCCATGGCCTCTGTACTTCCTTTTTATAGGGTTGCCCCGCCTCCATAATCCTCTCGCAGATCGCCACATCAAACCCTCCGCACCAGATGTCAATCGGCCAATCAGTGCCGTTATGGAAACATACCGCGCAACCCGGAAGTGGGCCGGTGTTACAGTAACACCGTTCCGGGCGGAACACAATTCCAGCGGGAACTCAGTTCCGCTTTGCTTTCGTCACCTCGTGACAATACTGCACCGCTGGAAAGATAAATGTGTATTTAAATTGTATCATGTTCCTCACTGTGTTGCGGCTCGAGCGGGTGGCCACGAGTGTCGGATTCGCGCGCCGGAGTTCAGGATTTTTGGGATTCGGCTTTTGGTTTCTGTGGTCGCCATTCATTATGTTTACATGCACGCCTTTTGTTTCAATCGGACTGAATTCATTATGATTGGTGAATCTGAATGTTGTGTTTACATGAGCGCTAAACAAGTGATCGGTTGATGTGCGTTTTAGCATTGTGAAGCAGAATGCATGACCTGCAAATCTGGCACGTACGTGTCAGTGTCAAATAATGTAGGCATAGTGATTGACGTATGTGGAAAGTAGGAGCCGAGTCCGGGACATTTTGGGGGATCTCGAGGTGAGGGAGCGGGAGGCGGCCGGAGCAGCTGCTGCAGCGAGACCTGCTTGGCGGTTGGGAGGAAGAGCCAGGGCAGTCCCGGCCGGACATGTCCGGGAAAAAGAGGACGTATGGTCACCCCTACTACTCAGCTTTCTCCACAGAGCAAGAGCCTGTTAGCTTAGCTTAAAAAAAAGATGGCTGACACTGTTTGTACATTCTGTGAGTGAGATCCCACCCTCTATGGGCGGTTGAAAACATGCAGAACTAGCTCCTTCTACTGGCTGTAGTTTTTAGCCTCTGGCCAGGAAATATTCAGATGACACAAAATGACGATTTTTGCTAGGAGTCTACTCTACCAGTTAGCTCCGCTGGTAGCTAAGCGTATGCGGCTTAGACTGTGTATTGTTGTGATTGGTCGTAGTGTTATCCAATTGCATGCAGTGATATTTTCAAATGCATGCTTGGTGCCGCCCCTTGACCTGGCCGATTTTCATTAGTCGACGCCAGACCATTAATCTTTCAGATTTAGGTCTGGATTCCCAGGTTATGCTGTTTTAGCCTATATTCAGTGATTGATGTAGCCTGCATAGCCTTGAACATAAAACAACAGGACAAAAACATAGCTGATGACTAAAAAAAATTATTTCATGACTCTAGAAATTACTTAGTGAAGATATTGGCTTAATATAGTGAGCTAAAAAATGGTTTAGCCATTTCAAAACAGTAGTCATGTGCATGGGTAAATTTTACCCACTGGTGTAGTAAATCCAGTTCTGTACATAAGGAATTCCACACAGCAGACAGCAGGATGGTTTCAAAACGACTGAATTTATTGACCCTGGAAACATATGGGACAATTTGATCAGAATATTTTCTGTTGCGCCAAACTCTTTTCACGTTATACACAATATTAAGTGGAAAGAGTGAGAAGAAAACAAGTGTGTCTTGCCTCGCCAGCAAGCGATCTGAGGCTGACATAACTCACAGGGCCTTTCTCAATCTGTGTTCTTGTCTGTACTTGTGTTCTTGTGAAACGTCGTCTTTAGTGGCCCAAGTACTGTCCCAATACACAAGTTTGCATTTTGGCAAGAACGGTTAAAAATCCCGGAAGTGTTCTTGACACGTCCATTTTACCGAGGATGCATCGGTTGGTAACTTGTGTGAACTTCACGGCAGAAATATCCCAGCATTCATTTCGGATTTTGAGGAAAGAGAGGCAGGTCAATACAGAAAGTCGTTTTTCTACAATTTCGTATGCTATGTCATCACTAAATTCACTTCTGAGGACATTTGATGCGAGAAATCAACTGTGTAGATTTTAAATATTGGCATTTTTACGAAAATTTATGCCGAATCGAAAATGTGCTCAAACATTTTCGGAAGTGAGAATCTCCATAAGCGCCTGTGGGTGTTAAGTTAGCTAGCGAGCCAACCGGCCAGTCTGCTCACAGACTCGTTTTACCCCACAGTCAAGAGACCATTGCTTTTTACCGGCGTTTTTTTCCCGCCGTTGGCTAGTGATGTATACACAAACAAACAACAGAAGCAGAATGAAAGGAGACAGGCATTGCTTTATTGTTATGAATATACATTACATTGCAGTGTACAGTTGTAGAGTAATCCCTTGAGCTGAGGGTAGGCTTGGGCGATAAAGCCTGGCTGTTATCGTCAATAATTCTCGTTATGTTTGGGTACTGCAGACGGCGTTTATTGCGCAATACCAGCAAGAACACATCGTCTTAAACTGTCAGCAGCGTTCTGTGTGCTCAGTTAATTCTTTCTAGAACAACTAGCAAGAACGTTCTCCCCAAGAACACAAGTCCGTTCTTTGCATTCTTGGTTTTGAGAAACACCCAGACACTCTCTAAAGGCATAGCGCGCAACACTGATAAATGTCCCACTTAACGAAACACCTTAATTGATAGTTCCTAACCACAATAATATTGCATGACTCACTCATATAAGTATTTAATACAAAATGAAACCGAAAGTCTTTTACTTCATATAAAAATAGTTTGGGGAATTTTATCATATAAAAATAATACACAATTAATATTTCTTTCTTCCCAACTTGCTACATTCACCCCCCTGAACTTCACAAAACTAGTCTAATACTAGTGACTAATCGACACTGGGGATGTGATCACACACAACAACCATGTTACCCAACTCACGGGGAGAGTGACAAAAAAAAGTTGGCCAGACTCTCAAGTGTCCGCCCGCAAAAAGAAGTGCCATAAACACTACTCCAAAGATACTCAAATGATCACCACTAATATTGAACCCCAAATGAATAATTCTGACAGAGAAACTAAACTCCCACTTAAGAAGCTTTTGACCATAGAAGGCTGAACGAAGGGCTACGCAAGAGGGTTTTCTGGGTCATAATTTGAATCAGTCGATTAACTGGTTTTATCAATCTGATAGCCCTTGTTCTGACTGTGTGAGTCATTTCAGATGAAGGCTGAAATACCTCTCCAGGAACTCCGTCAGTTGGTACTGACTCTTCCATGTCACGTTCAACTTTCTCAACATTCATATCATAGGGGTCAGATGCGGAACTCTGAACTTCTCCCCAACTCTCACTTTCAACATCTGTTCCATCAAGGACATGCTCCACACCATAGACCCAGAGCACTGAGCTGGGGTTCATACAGCACATAATCACCTATAGGACTCACAGAGAATCCTGAAAGAGGTGGGTTCTAACCACCATCTCTCACAAAATTGACTGCACATAGCAGATCAGCATAAATTGACTGCACTCAGCAGTACAGCATAACAATGCCATAAAACGGCGACTGAAATCTCAGTCTAATATAAACACGGTCATTTCAAACCGATAAAATCCTGGCCTGTAAGGCGGGCACCTCGAGGTTGTAAAACCTGATAAATGTAGACGGTGAGGCCCAGCCTGCCGCCATACAAATATCCTGTAAGGCAATCCCACTCGACCAAGCCCACGAAGAAGCCATACTTCTCATTGAGTGCGCTCTAACACCCAAAGGGCACTGAATGCCTTTGGATGCGTACGCTAGAACTATCGCGTCTACTATCCATCTGGATAGACTCTGCTTCGAAGTGGCCAGTCCCTTGAGACGCCCACTAAACGAAACAAAAAGCTGCTCCGTCTGTCTGAAAGCAGACGAGCGTGACACGTAAGCTCTCAATGCCCTCACTGGGCAGAGAAAATTATCGTCCGTATTGTCCCCGGTGACCGGACCTACCTTCTGTCGCGGGCCGCGCGGGGCGGTGACCGGAAGAGCGAGAGCGCGGTCTCGAGCTCTGCGTCTGGCGGCGTTGAGAAGAGGAGCTGGGCGGCGGTCTGGGCTGTGAACTCTGAGCAGGCGGTTTCGCACGGCCTGCTGCTGAGTTGGAGCGCTTTGGCAGGAAGTGCTTCATCGCCTGGGTCGCCTTCTGCACCTCAGCATACCTGTCGGTAAATTCCTTCACCGACGTCCCGAAGAGACCAGCAGGGGAGAGCGGGGCGTCGAGGAACGCGGTCCGCTCCGCTTCTGGCATGTCTGAGAGCGTGAGCCAGAGGTGCCTCTCAGACACGGTGAGCGCCGCCATACTCCGTCCGATGGCTTGGGCCGCAGACTTCGAAGCGCGAAGAGCCAGGTCTGTAGCGCTTCTCAGATCCGCCACGCAGATCGCATCGGGCCCGTTCTCATCCAGCTTGCGGAGGAGATCGGCCTGGAATATCTGCAGCGTCGCCATGGAGTGCAGCGCTGACGCGGCCTGTCCGTTGGCGGCATAAGCGATAGGCTCTTCGACCGGCGGGAGGGAAAGGTAGCCTCTGTTCTTAACGTCGTCAACTTCGGAGAACGCTAGAGAAACAGATGACCTCGTCCTCGTGGAGAACGGGGAAGTCCAAGCTCTCACGACCTCCTCGTGAAGCTCAGGAAGGAAGGGGGCGGGCTTAGACGCAGGCGTAGATTTTTCCCCGGGTAGAAAATAGCCATCCAACCGGTTGTGGGCGGGCTGCTCGGGCGAGGGCCAAGGCTCGCCGTGGCTTGATTGAGCACGCGGTTGAGCTCCGCCTCGATGCTCTCTCTCTTTCCCTTGGTCGCGGGAGCGGGGGGGGGGGGGCGCGAGGTCCGCAGAGCTTGCCCAATCCTCGCTGCCGGACGCCAAGACAGAGCACGAGTCCTCATCCCTCAGCATGGCGTCGATCTCATCGATGTCGTCGACGGAAGCGGCGGCAATCTGCGGCCGCTGTCCGTCAGGGATCGAAGCTGAAGAAGCTGGAGAAATAGTTTGCGGGCGCGCCGGCGAACATTGGCGGCTAGGGGATGGTTCAGGGTTCCGCTGTGCACGGCGCTTTTAAAGGCGCGGCACAACAGCGGAAAACACGGGCTCCTGGAACGACGCCAGGCGAGTCCGCAGAGTCGCCAAAGGCAGAACTTCACAGTGATGGCAGCCGCTATCCGCAAGAGCGATAGCCGCGTGTTGCTCACCCAGGCAGGAAGCGCATATAACATGACGGTCCCCGTCGCTGAGCGGTGCACGGCATGAGCCGCAGGAAGGCATCCTCGGAGAAGACGGCTTCCGGATAAAAATAACACGTGTGAGTCGCGCCGGCGAACTCACACACACTCAAATGGAGGCAAAAGGATATAAGCGCCGGAACGCGCAGCTGGAAGGCGAAGAAGGCTTCGCTGGAGTCGCTCTTCGACGAACAAAAGCCGCAGCCTGCCGCTTTGTCTGTCATGGACGACGACCAGCTAGCCGCATCTGAGGGGGATGACGACTGCTGTTCGCTTCTCGCTTCGGAGAGCGAGGGATGGGCGAGCTCCGAGGATCTCCCCTCCCCCGCCGCTCATGAGCGTCGACGGAGAAAGACCAGCATCGATGCGCTTACCGGCTGGATGGCTGTTTTTTCTGCAGAGGAACGTACGTTACCGTCCTCACGACCCGCGCCCCTTTTCTTCCTGAATTCACGAAGAAATCGCGGAGTCCCGGAAAGCCCCGTCTTCAGCCAGGATGCGCACATCTGCTTCGAGGGAAGCTACATTGTTAAAATCCCGCCGCGGCCGGATTTCACTAAAATGTCTCGCTCGCACAGTCCCAACATACGCGACCGTGCCAGTGTATTTTGCAGTCACCAAATCGGCATCAATGCTCGTTTGCCTGCACACAAACGCCGTTCTCACGACGCCCCAGGTAAATCTTAAATGTATTTTCTGGTGTCCCGGCCACGGCCGATGGTGTAATGTGTGTATCCGTAATGCCCACGACCCAGTGCCCATTCGTACACACAAGCACAGCCCTACACAATACAGGGCTTGCACACATAAAATCGACTCGTGTCGATTGTGCAATACATGTAAGTTAGTGAACGTGCCCGCTTTTCAGTGCCCACAATCACTACACACTGCATGTCCCGTGGTTTCTGTAAAAACGAAACGAATGCACGGTCAGTCGGTTCTGATAGACAGTACTCTCTGTGCTACACGGTGTCCCGGCCACGGCCGATGATGTAATGTGTGTAACTGTATGCCCACGACCCAGTGCCCATTCATACACACAAGCACAGCCCCACACAATACAGGGCTTGCACACATAAAATCGACTCAATGTCGGTTGTGCATTATATGTAGTGAGCGTGCCCGCTTTCAAGTGCCCACAATCACTACAAGCTACATGTCACACGGTTTCTATGCGAAACCGATGCACGGTCAGTCAGTTCTAATAGACAGTACTCCCCAGTGCTATAAATGTACCTGCGTTCACGCACCCACATTTATTCTCAAACATGCCGAGCCGTACGGAGCTCGCACCGCGTGCTCTCTCTCTCAGCTGAGAGAGCTGAGCGCGCGCGCGGGCTGCCCGCTCGATTAAGCGCGCCCCCGCATCACGCTGCAATGGCGCCCATATTACAGCACACGACTGCTCTCGTGTCGCCGCCATTTCGCGACCAGAGCCCGGTTTTTCAACCCGTGCAAGCAGCAGCCCCGTTCAACGCAGGGTTTGCACACATAAAATCGACTCAGATCGATTGTGCTTTACATGTAGTAAGCGTGCCCACTACCAAGTGCCCACAACCACTACACACTGCACGTTCCGCGGTTTCTGTAAAAACGAAACTAACGAACGATCAGTCAGTACACGAACACAGTGTCCCCGGTGTTATAAATGTGCCCGCCACCGAGCGCCCACGTTTATTCACGAACATAACGAGCCCTACGGGACTCGTCCCGCGCGCTCTCTCTCGACACAGAGAGCCGAGCGCGCGCGGGATGCATACTGTGTTAAACATGCCCCCCGCCTCACACGCCACGGCGTCCATGTCACAGCACACGGTTGCTCTCGTGTCGCCGCCATTTCGCGACCAGGGCCCGGATTACATTCAACCCCTAGTCACACGTGCAGATGCATGGGAAAGACTTCCCGGGGTCTCAGAATGGGTGCTAGAGACTATAAAAGAGGCTATTCGCTACAGTTTCATCGACGCCCTCCCCGTTTCACGGAGAAAGTCGAAACTACGGTAAAAACAGAAGTAGCACATCTACTTCGAGCCGAAATAGCGAAGCTATTGAGCAAAGGGGCCATAGAGCCTTTATCTCAAGCTCAGAGCGAAGGGGGTCTGTACAGCAGATATTTTCTGGTACCGAAAAAAGACGGGGGTCTCAGACCCATTTTAGATCTCAGGCATCTGAACAGAGCGCTGACAAAGCGAAAGTTCAGAATGCTCACGGCCAGAGCTATCCTCGCGCAGGTTCGCCGAGGAGACTGGTTTATGGCAATAGATCTGAAAGACGCGTATTTTCACATACAGATCGCGTCACGTCACAGGCGATTTTTGAGATTCGCCTTCGAGGGCCAGGCATATCAGTACACAGTCCTGCCATTCGGCCTGTCTCTAGCACCTCGTACATTTACAGTGTGCATGGACGCGGCGCTGGCACCCCTGAGACTCCGCGGCATTCGAATTCTGAATTATTTGGACGATTGGCTGATTCTAGCTCAATCACCCTCAGAACTCAGCCGCCACAAGACCATAATTCTCGATCACCTCGAGTGCTTAGGTCTGAGAGTCAATTGGGAGAAAAGTTCACTGTTTCCCAGTCAAAGGATCTCCTTTTTGGGACTGGAGCTGAACTCGCTGTCTATGACGGCTCGACTGTCATCACAACGCAGGCAAAATTCCCTGCGGATGGCGAAATCCTTCCGCAGCGGCCATATAGTGCCGCTCAAGAGATTTCAAAAAATGCTAGGCCTTATGGCCGCAGCATCGACAGCTCTGCAGTTGGGCCTGCTGCGCATGCGCCCACTGCAGTTCTGGTTGAAAGCGCGTGTACCGCGCCGAGCATGGGTTCACGGTCATTATCGCCTCAAGGTCAATCAGGAATGCGTTTCAGCCCTGACACCATGGAGAGCGTCAGACTGGTACCGGTCAGGTGTAAGCCTGGGGACTTCCTCGAGCCTGAAGGTGGTGTCCACGGACGCGTCCACCTCAGGCTGGGGAGCACTGCTCGAAGGCAGACCGTTCTTTGGCCAGTGGGCAGAACGAGTCGAACTACCGCATAAACTGCCTAGAAATGATGGCAGTGGACTTAGCGCTGAGGCGTTTTTGTCCTCGGATAAAGGGACACCACGTCCTAGTCCGTTCGGACAACACGTCGGTAGTAGCCTATATAAACCGCCAGGGTGGCGTGAAATCCCGAAACCTTTACAGGCTGACGGAACGCATACTGGTATGGGCCCAGCACAACCTGCGCTCGCTGAGAGCGATCCATGTGCCTGGTCGCCTGAATGTAGGACCAGACAGACTCTCACGGAACAATGTTCCGACAGGAGAATGGTCCCTACACACACAGACAGTGCGTCTGCTGTGGAAAAAGTTCGGCAGAGCGGAGATAGACCTGTTTGCAAACCAGGAAAACGCTCACTGCCCAGAATTCTTTTCAAAGAGCGCGAACGCGCTGGCCAAAGTCTGGCCCCGCCGTCCGCTCTATGATTTTCCCCCTGTCTCGCTCCTGCCCCAAGTGCTCGAGCGAATCAGAGAAAGCCGATGCTCAGTGCTTCTTGTAGCACCATACTGGACGAATCAACCCTGGTTCCCAGTCTTGATGCAGCTCAAGAGTACTGCTCCGTGGCCGATCCCAGTGAGGAGGGACCTTCTCTCGCAGGCCAGGGGCTCGATTTTGCATCCTCGCCCAGAGCTATGGTCCCTTCATGTGTGGGCCATAAACGGGTACCCGCTAAACTCCCAAGAGGAGTGTTAGACACGATCGAGCAGGCTGGGGCCCCGTCTACTAGACGGCTCTACGCTTCCAAATGGTCGGTGTTCTCTGACTGGTGCTCAGACCAAGGTCTATCACCTCTTCAGTGTGGGGAAACGGAGGTTCTCTCCTTCCTACAAGAGCTGTTGGAGAAGGGTAGGACCCCATCCACGCTCAAAGTCTATGTGGCAGCCATATCAGCGTTCGTCAATCCGACGCTTGGCCATGCACTGGGCAGAAACGACCTGGTGGTACGTTTCCTTAGAGGAGCCAGAAGGTTGAATCCTCCAAGGCCTCCTTCAGTCCCCGTCTGGGACCTTTCTACAGTGTTAAACGCTATGAAAGGGGCCCCTTTCGAGCCTATTCACTCAGTTGACATGAAACACCTGTCTCTCAAGACCGTGTTTCTTTTGGCTCTCGCTTCAGTGAAGCGTATGGGGGATCTGCAAGCGCTCTCAGTAAGAGCCTCTTGTATGGAGTTCGGGCCCAACGACTCTATAGTCGTGTTGAAACCGAGACATGGGTATGTACCTAAGTCCCTCAACACACCGTTCAGGGCTCAGGTCATCTCCCTGTCGGCTCTGCCGACCTCTGAGGACGGAAATAGCTTCCTTTGCCCGGTCAGGGCATTAAGAGCTTACGTGTCCCGCTCCGCTGTGTTTCGACAGACGGAGCAGCTCTTTGTTTCGTTCAGTGGGCGCTCTAAAGGACGTGCTGCGACGAAACAGAGCCTATCTCGATGGGTAGTGGATGCCATTGCGCTAGCCTACGCATCTAGAGGTTTGGAATGCCCCCTGGGCCTCAGAGCACATTCTACGAGAGGCATGGCCTCGTCGTGGGCTTGGTATAGCGGAATCTCGTTGCAAGATATTTGTATGGCGGCAGGCTGGGCCTCCCCGTCTACATTTATAAGGTTCTATAACCTAGAGGTTCCTGCGTTGCAGGCCAAACTGCTCTCGGTCTAAGACCAGGTATAGTGCTCCTGCCCCGCACGGCGGCCCAGGTCACTAAAATGTTTAAGCATCACTCACTGACAATGTGTCCCATGAGCATGCTATTACCCCACCATATATATCTATTTTACATATATATGCTATTATGCCCTTAGGGGCCCTACTATAAAGGGATGATGCTATTCTAGCCGCTCTCCCTATAAACTCTTGGTGTTGGCTCTGGCATGCCGGGTCGCGTGCGCGCGCCCTTGGGTGTCTGTGTCGGTCCAAGAGCACGCACGGCGTTTTACAGGGGGTTCCCGTAGCGTTCTTCGACGCAGTACGAGAGAACTCTACGTAAGAGAACGTACTCGGTTACTAACGTAACCTCGGTTCTCTCTAGGAGAGGGAACGAGTACTGCGTCTCATGCCGTGCGTGCCCACGCTGCGTCGCTTTCGTGACGAAAATCGGTGTGTTAGACAGCTATGCTCGTATTTATAGGCTAGGCCACGCCTGTTTCGGCGGGAGATGACGCAGAATGGGCGCGAAGCGTCCTCATTGGTCAGCGTCTCTGGCCTCGCATAGGCTGTGCTTTTCTAGCAGAGCAGCCAATGGGTGAGCTGTATTGCTCCGCCTAGGGTTGTATGCTATAGAAAAGCGTTTTACATATTTACAAAATTAAGGATTAATTTTTAGGCTTCAATCTCGACAAAGAAATACTTTCCCGTAGCGTTCTTCGACGCAGTACTCGTTCCCTCTCCTAGAGAGAACCGAGGTTACGTTAGTAACCGAGTACGTTTCAGAGTAGCTTCCCCAACACTGGTAACGAGTCAGCAGGCAGATCCATGTGCTACAACTTTTATTTAACAAAGGCAGGTAAAGAGAAACTTAGGAATTCTTGAATGGGACACGCCGAGGAGGGTGAGACCAGGCTGGAAGTCGAGGGCAGGCGGCGAGCAAACGGAATCCAAGGACAGGCGAGAGGTCTAGGCAGGCGGCTGAGAAACAGGGTCAGGATCAGGCAGTGGGTCGAAAGGCAGGCTGCAGACAATCAGATAAAGCAGATAAGCGAGGGTCAGTAACACAGGAAAACAGGGTATAGAGTAACGGCTCGGACATGCACACATAGAGAGGCAATACTTCGCAAGGAGCACTCCGTAAACGAGGCAGATAAAGGCTGAGCAATGAGCACTGATGCAGAACAGGTGAAAGGCAATAACTTCACAAATGATGCATACTAATGGGGAAGTATGAACTGTGCTAGAACTCTGGTGAGGGCGCTCGTGGCTGTGAGATGGGGGAACCAGGGAGACTGGATGCCGTAACAATATGGCTTTACAACTGCTGCATATTGCTGGTGTCTACCATCAAACAAAGTTAACTTTACTGATACAAATTATAATAATAAGTATACATTCACATAAACATAAAGGAAATCTTTAAACAAATCAACAGTTATCAATTTCTTATCAAAAGGTTTAAATAAACTTGCAAAGTCTTAGACGCAGCAAACACATGCAGCAAGCAGAGGAGCAAACAGTCAGCACAAAGAGAGACACACTAGTGAGGTTGATTGGTAAGGTAATTATCCTCAGGTGAGGGAAGTTTCCAGGAAGTGGGCGTGTCTCCCAGTAGAGTGACTAATTGGGATTTTTAACAATATCATATACCGATATTCAGCCTAAATATATCAGGATATGACTTTTGGTCCATATCGCCCAGCCCTACAGCGTGGCTACTTATTATGCAGCGCTCTAGCCGGCTCTATCTGATATCAATAGAGTTGCCTATACAGTTTTATCGGTAGATGCTAAGAGACATTTATTTATATATTACCTGTTTGCAAACTTTTTTTCTCTTTGATAGCACATTTTCCTGACCTTTTTGCTCCCCCCTGTGCTTTACAACCGTACCTGGAGTCCTTACCTGCTGTTTAGTCGACGCCTCTTCACAGCCGTAAGCCCTCTGCACCTGTTATACTGGCAAAGCCAACCGTACCTAGAGTTCTTACCTGCTGTTTAGTCGACGCCTCTGCACAGCCGTAAGCCCTCTGCAGCTGTTATACTGGGAAGAGCCGACCGCACCTGGAGTCCTTACCTGCTGTCCAGTCGACGCCCCTTTCACAGCCGTAAGCCCTCTGCACCTGGTGTACTGGGGAGAGCCAACCGTACCTGGAGTCCTTACCTGCTGTCCAGTCGACGCCCCTTTCACAGCCGTAAGCCTTCTGTACCTGTATACTGGCAAAGCCAACCGTACCTGGAGTCCTTACCTGCTGTCCAGTCGACGCCTCTTCACAGCCGCAAGCCTTCTGTACCTGCTATACTGGGAGGAAGCCAACCGCACCTGGAGTACTTACCTGCTGTCCAGCGAACGCCCCCCTCAGCACTTGAGGCACGCACGCCTCTGGGTTGGTGGTGTTCCCCCACCACTCATTGGATATCGAGGAAGAAGAAGAAGTTTTAAATGAGGATTTTCAAATTGGTTTAAGTAAATAAAGCCTGCTCAAATGTTATCCTGTTGTCTGCCTGGTTTCTGGTCTGCTCCTCAGTGGTACTGGGTAAAGGGAGGGTGTAGACCTAGTCGACCCCCCCGACCTGTGACAATAATATTTCACTAATAAATACAAACTATCCTACAAATTGCATGTAACCTTTTAATAAATACCAAATCTAGTGCATAAATGCATATCTGTCTGTTACGATTGTGAGACACTTGGCTTTTTATGAGATCTCTCGGCTCGATTTTCTCACAAATGTGTCCAGGCAGATTTTCTCACAAATGCAGTTGAGTAACTTTCTCTTCTAAAACAGCAGATGGCGCTAAAATAGGGGATTAATTTAGCGCTAGTCTCCCGCCAGAAGCTGATTTGAAATGCGCTTGCCTTTGCCTACAGTTGAGGAAAAAGTTTCTAAAAATATGTATGTATTCTGCCACACTAAGGCAAAAGGTCGTAACTTAGATTTTTGGCGAAAATTAGTTATTGTAATTTTTAGGACAATAAACATATGTTTTATCATATAGACAAACATAAAGTTTCATTTTGATTGTTTTGGGGGGGAATAAGATGATGTTTTTGGCGTAACTTCAAAAAGCCAAAGGGAAACTGAGGTAGAAGCCCATAACGTCAGTTACGGCTTTATGCCTTCGTTTCTCGCTGCTCCTGAACACTCGAATGAAGTTACGGGTGCGCTGCCCTGAAGTTACGGCACTCTGCCTTGTTCTGTCCGACCATCAATAATCTAACAAAAGCAATCACTGTGAAACATGTTCGTGTGTGTCTGAGGTGATTTAATTGCTACATCATAACCCTGTAACTCCAGCGCGGCAATAAACGGGTGCATAAAAAAAGATAATCTTTAAAATCCAGTAATAGCTAGCGGTAGCCTTTAGCTAGCGATGCTACTTCACAAATTAGACACAAACTCTTTTTGAGCCATAATCAACAACTTATCCAGTAACAAGCTCTGCATCAGAGCAGGCTTGTAGGATATCTTAATTCACAGCCTGTAATACAAGACTACATGTACAACTGAAATAAAATATGCTTCACATAGGCTAGCTCTCGCCTGCCAATGACAGTCCATGTCTGAAAACTACGCGAGTTGGTTGGTTGGAGCCGCAACGACACACCCATTATACACCAGCAGCAGGAATGTAGTAATTTAGAGCCTACCTTTTGTTGAACCCTGGTTAAAATCCATGTCAAACAACCGACGGTAAAGCAAATCCATTGCATCCACCGCAAGTTTTTAAAACGTGCTACCGGCTAGTCAAAACTCCCAGGTTGTTACAGGCTGACAATCAGGCATCATGCCCTTCTTCAGACTCACACAGCTCTGATCTTTAAACACACACACACACACACACACACACAAACACACACACACACACACACACACACACACACACACACACACACACACACTTCAGTTTTAGAATCAGCTTTTCAGAAAAACTTTAAATATTCCACATATTTAATACTTTAGTGGTGTTAATCAACTTTGTTTTATGAAATTCATGTTAATTAAAACCATTCATACTTTTCCAACTATTCTCACTACTTCTTGTGAAGCCATTTTTATCATAGTGAGTCCAATAGGGTTAATATTGCTTACATTTTAAGTGTTATCATAACATTGTGCTATAAAATAGAAGTTAAGGTGTTTTGCCTTGGTATGACC
This sequence comes from Phoxinus dragarum, assembly GCA_033366665.1. NCBI lineage: Eukaryota > Metazoa > Chordata > Actinopteri > Cypriniformes > Leuciscidae > Phoxinus > Phoxinus dragarum. The sequence goes on from JARPMJ010005454.1 coordinate 16,889, forward strand.
GATTTACATTTTGTGGGCAATGCTAAAGCAGAATAGAGTAACTTCCGAAAAAGGGTCAAAGGTCAAATTTGAGTTCAAATATTTTTTTGTAGATAGGTTAATACAGTTATACACTACAAAATGTGAAAATGACAATATTTTACCTATAACTCAATTGTCAGGACTTTAAGATAACTTTAAAGTCATTTTTCACACTCTGGCGAGTTAAGGTCTTTTGCCTTAGGAGGGCAATATTATGCACTAATTGCTCAGGTGTTTGCTGTTTTCTCTCTGTTTGTGTGTCAATATTATTTGGATCACTGAAGTTACCATTCAAATGAACTAGATCAGTATCAACAGTTCATAGTGGCACAGATCCTCACTAGTCCTTTGACTGGATCTTTGGCATCTTGAAAAACCTTTCATACTGTAGCTAACATTGGAGAGATCTCATACTGTAAGATCACCAGTTGTGGGATATAACAACTTTTATAACTAACCACCTGTGCTCGATTTGTGCCGGTACAGAGTTCCTTGTATATTTTAATCTTTAGCAAACATTCACATTTTCTTTGCCACTCAGAGTCAAAGTGTCAGTGCAAGCGAGTAGGACCATCGCTAATGGGGCGAAAGGTGATGACAAAAAAACTCCAGCCCTCACCCTGGAATGTGATTTCAGCCGAGTGGGGGCCATGTACTGGCACTTTTTCCCCACTTCAAACACTGCTAGACACACAATAATCCAGTAAGCAGAAACCAGTGTGTTGCAAACCTATTAATATCAACATCTTGGAACTGAAGAGAGCTTATACTCTCACAAATCTGAGAGTGATTTAATCTGTCATTCAACCCCTTCAGTCTTTTGTAAGTGACCTTATTGAGTATATTTACAGCACATATCATGCCCTCAAAATGAAATCATGGCTTGAAATCTAAATGGGCAGAAAGTCAATATAGCTCCATTTGTCTTTTCTTCTGTCAGGTGATTCGCTCTATGGATATGAACAGTTCCATCAGGGGCTTTATGGTAATATGCAGCATTCATTAGTAGATTTATGATATGTGAATACAATGAGGTGAGGTCCGTGCTGAAACAAACCCGAGGTGGACAAGTGCAGTATTGACCAAGGGGACCACTTTAAGGCCTTTTCACAACAAACATGGAATGAAAAACAAAAGTGGCATTTAACGGCATATTCACGGTATTTAAAGTAATTGTTAATTGAGCTAAATTAAAAGCAATTTCATGTCGATTCCAATCGATGACACGATGCACTTTTCAGCTGCTGCCAAAAGAGAAGCAGAAGAAATAACACTCAATTTTTAGCTTGTTTAACAAAAGTATGTTCTTTATGCCATTTCGGCACAAAACCAATTGGAAAATAAAATGAGAATAAACACATAAACTCTATCCTCTATTTCACTGTGTTGGGTCACCACCCCTGATGTCCAATGTAAAAAGTGGGTCCTACTGCAAAAACAATTGAGAACATGTGCTGGGGAAGTGCCATAAGATAATTTATAAAATGATAAATGAACAAGAGCCTATGACTAAGTATGTAATTATCTTATGACACTAGAGCTTGAAAGGCTGTCATAACAAGTGATAGCCTTTATGAATTCATTTTTCAACATTATTAATGCTTTCATAATTCATTGATGAGTTAAGATATGGCATTCTTGTCAAGATTTACTCTAAGTGACAATCATGTCAAAACAAATTCTGTCTAAATTGAGTGAAACTAAATAATACTCTCCGCTCACTGATTAATGTTTCGTGTGGAACTGTTATTGTCTGAATGAATTAAATGGAACTATATATACATATATATATATATATGGGATTCCCCAGAGCAGTGTCCCATTTTACCTTGTTGCTTCATATGGTCACTTATGATTTTTTGTTCCCCTCAATGACACCCATGTCTGTCTCACAATATTACCTAATCTGCTCTCTACTAGTGGTAGCCAGCATGTGTCAGTAAATTCTGACTGACACTGAATAGCTTACACAGTAATGCAATGCAGACTGCGTCATATCATTGCCACTGGGCACATGTTTTTGGAGGCACCCAACCTCTGCCACCCCTAGTAACGCATTAAATAAGAAATGCATGTTTTTGTAGTTAGCAGTAAACTAAAAATATTTTCCAGGCCCTATCATAGGTGGCATGCTTTGGGCTCCAAGTGGTTTGTACATGTTCTTGTTAGGTTATGTGTTAGGGAACCTGGAGACCCTTGGTCATCTTGTGCTGTAGATCTGTGGTCAGCACACACAATGCACCAAGGGGTCTGGAAGACATTTCCTTTCTACTCTCGGCCATAAAGATTTTGGAGGACCTTGATTGTATGGACCCCATGACTGGGTCCATAATCCAAATCTGCATGATGAGTATGCTCGTACAAAGCTGAATAGCATGTAAAAAAAAACATCTTTAATCTTTAAATAAGAAGGGAGTATGTCTTTTGTGAAGCAAATCACTGATGATCTACTTTCTGTATGTAAGCTCTCTATCGTTCTGTCTTTATCCCTTCCATCCTTCTGATCATAGCAGGAATAACACATCAGATTGTTTAGCAGGAGTGGGTAGGCACAGTTCCTCAGTCGACAGTCAGTGCACTGAAAGAAGGAGGATGCATTTTCCTCTTTGCTGAAAGAATAAATGATAACGATGGGGTGTGACATTATTTCAGCACTCGTCATTTGGTTCCTCTCTGACCGAAATGAGCTCATTTCATGCTCCAACGGGCAGTCTGAATCCCAAAATGAGCACGAATTGTCACTCGCCCTGGTGCTCGGATGGACAGCCAATGATTGTGAGATCAGAGAATCTAACGGAAAATGTGAAAATCACAGGCAATAAAAGCCACCCTAGAGTTCACATTACTGCCAACCAATTTGATGGCTGACATGTTTTTGCTTGAGACGTATTGTTAGGTGGAGAGTTTTCCATAGGTGTACCAGGCAGCTGGCTATGGTGTCTGTCGGACGTCAGCAGGGCTTTGCCATCAAAGACCTGCTGCAAAGACATCAAGCCCTGTCTCTCTCATTGGTCTAATGAGTCCTATCACCTCCCATCTATCTCCAGGCTATTAGTAAACTGCCCTGTGGCACAACAAGAGTTGTAGTGATATCTCCCCTGTGTCTAATATTGAGTCAGTGAAAAAGTTAAATGGCACTGCCTACGCAATCTACTATATGACTGTCAATATTTTCAGCTTCTCTCCATGGATGCTGCATGGAGATTCCGTTTGAGGTGTCTTTGACGATATGTTTACTCCTGCAGAGTCTAGTAAGTAACTGTTTGTCCTTGTTACAAGCGTACATCTCAATGATCTTGCACCCTCTCAACTTGTTACAAACAGCAAGTTTGAGAGTGTGTGCAACATTAACCTTTTGACAATCCCATATATGGGATTTGTATTTTTGTGCCCCTGAGAATACAGTCCCACATATGAGATTTAGAATGTTCAGTGATGTTGTAAAACAAAGGATCCACTGGAGGCAAGTGTAGATGAGAACCCAAGTGCAGTTTATTTATAAACATAACAAGATCAAAACATAAAAAGCATGACCTCAAAAACGTAAACATGACGCAAAACATTTTACATAATATGTAAAACAATACTTGACAAAGACACATGGAAACATGAGGGCTTAAATACACAGACTAATTACTAAACAAGGGACACCAGTGAACAATGATCAGCCAATTAACCAATGACAAGACACATGGCAGGATCACATGACAAACAGGGAATCACATGACAAGACAGAAACATGACATGAACAAAACCAAAACGTGACATATGTCACATAACTGCCAGATTCAAACTATGCTTTCGGGCTTTGACTGGCGCTGATCAGAAGACGGACGCGCTATACAGTCTTTTCAACCACATAATAGGTTTCAGACATTTAAATACACATAAGCACTTATGGTGTTTGTAAAATACACACTGATGTCTATGGAAGCAGCAATAAAGCTATTCATATATAATTTTCCAATGTGTTTTATTATAATCAGCTACACATTACATGCACTATAAAGTTTACTCTATTCTTCTCCCAGTTCACCAGCCACTTACCTACATGTATTTTGGGAGAAACTGATTAATTCACTTGCTGTAAAGCCGACTGACAGGACTCTGAACTGCGGTACAAACAAACATGGCAGTGCCCATCTCATGTTATAGATCAAGATCAAGATAATTTATAAAGGTATTTTAAACGACAAAACACACTCACTTATACGTATTTGAGAATCAGAATATCAGATAATTCTGCGCATGCGTCGCGAGTGAGCGCTTTGTTTGTGTTTGGAGCTCCGTCGAATTGATTCATAAATCATTGATTTTCTTCTTTACACTCATTTCTAAACGAGCATTTTCTATTTTTCCAGCGTGTGAACATATCTCCGATACTACTCTCTATAAAAAACAATCGGATTGCTTTGATATCGCTAGTTATATCCAACTTTCCGAACTTCCGTTACTATCTCTAACGTTAGCCCGCTAGCATTGCACGCGTGGTCTCGCCTATCGACCGTCTTATTTACACTCGAATCACTGAAATCGCTTTGTTTGTGTTGGAGTTTGTGTTTGTGCTTCGAATCGCTTTGTTTGTGTTTGGAGTTTGTGTCTGTGTTTCGAACCGCTTTGTTTGTGTTGGAGTTTGTGTTTGTGTTTCGAATCGCTTTGTTTGTGTTTGGAGTTTGTGTTTGTGTTTCGAATCGCTTTGTTTGTGTTTGGAGTTTGTGTTGTGTTTCGAATCGCTTTGTTTGTGTTTGGAGTTTGTGTTGTGTTTCGAAACGCTTTGTTTGTGTTTGGAGCTCCGTCGATTTGATTCATAAATCCTTGATTTTCTTCTTTACACTCATTTTTGTGTTTCGAATCGCTTTGTTGTGTTTGGAGCTCCGTCGAATTGATTCATAAATCCTTGATTTTTTTTCTTCGTTACACTCATTTATAAACGAGCATTTTCTATTTTTCCAGCGTGTGAACATATCTCCGATACTACTCTCTATAAAAAACAATCGGATTGCTTTGATATCGCTGGTTATATCCAACTTTCCGAACTTCCGTTACTATCTCTAACGTTAGCCCGCTAGCATTTGCACGCGTGGTCTCGCCTATCGACCGTCTTATTTACACTCGAATCACTGGAAGGATACGGGTTCTATCCATGATTTCAGTCCTAAATTAGTAGTGATATTGGTAGCATCACTGCTAATTTAATGTTCATCTGTCATAATGGCGAATATATCGGATGTGTGCAGGTGAGGACACGTTTTAGCTGCATTCGGTGCGGTTGGAGCTGGAGTCCGTGGAGAAGCAGATCCGTGATCTGCTGGGGAGGCAGGCCGAGCTGCGAGACCGACGATCAGCGCTTGAAGCATCACGCGCCGATGCTCACAAGTCAGTGGTTAGTAACTTTTCGACTCCGGCCTCCTCTACTCCGTGTATTTCTCTGCACAGGACCCGAGCATCCCTGCCCTCATTCACCCCGGCACCGACACAGCACCATGGACCCTGGATGATTCCACAACGGAAGACGCGAGCCAGGACCAGAGCAAGGACCTCTCCGCCCCTCCCGGTCTTCAAGATCTCCACCCGGAACCACTTCTCCCCTCTTCGCGAGACGGAACGCGACGACGCTGTGATCATCGGCAGTTCCATGGTCCGGCATGTCCGCGCTACCTCAGGTAAAGGTATGGTGCGTCACTGCATCACTGCTTTCCTGGTGCTCGTATTCTCGATGTCGCTGCGCAGGTCCCCGAGATCCTGAACGGTGACGAGCGCGTCGGAGCTGTCGTGCTGCAACGCGGGGGTGAACGACATCAGGCTGCGGCAGACGGAGGTTCTGAAGAGGGACTACAGGAGCCTGATCGAGACGGTACGCAGAACATCGCCTGAAGCAAAGATCGTCGTGTCTGGACCGCTTCCCACGTACCGACAAGGACAAGAAAGGTTCAGTAGATTGTTTGCACTAAATGAATGGTTAATGTCATGGTGTAATGAACAGAGACTGCTCTTTGTAAATAATTGGAATCTGTTTTGGGAGCGACCTAGGCTCTACCGTGCTGATAGCCTGCACCCCAGCAGATATCAGAGCGGCTGTTCTGTCGGACAACATCTCCAAGACGTTACACACCCTATGACTAGTAAGTCAAAGTCCAAATCACATTCTTTGCTGTCCCAAATTAATTGATATAAGTACCAGTGTAGAACACTTTATAGAAACTGTGTCTATTTCTCGTTTAGTGAGGCCAAACAATAACTCTACAGTAGGATCTAAGAAAAATCTAATTGTGATTAAACCAGAAAATCTCAATATTAGTGAACAAAAACAATTTCTAAAGCTAGGTCTTCTAAACATTAGATCGCTTACACCTAAGGCACTTATTGTAAATGAAATGGTCACTGATAATAGCTTCGATGTACTCTGCCTTACTGAAACCTGGCTTAAATCGAATGATTATTTCGGTCTTAATGAGTCCACTCCACCAGGATACGGTTATAAGCATGAGCCCCGTCTGATTGGTCGTGGCGGCGGTGTTGCAACAATCTATAGAGATATTCTTAATGTTACTCAGAAAACAGGCCACAGGTTTAATTCGTTTGAAGTACTTGTGCTAAATGTTACGCTCCTAGATGTAAGAAAGAAATCCCTATTATCTCTAGCCTTGGCTACTGTATATAGACCGCCAGGGCCTTACGCTGTTTTCCTAAAAGAGTTTGCAGATTTTCTCTCAGATCTATTGGTCAATGTCGATAAGTCAATAATTGTTGGAGATTTCAACATACACGTTGATAACACAAATGATGCGTTAGGGGCTGCGTTTACAGATTTATTAAACTCCTTTGGGGTCAAGCAAAACGTTAGTGGTCCCACTCATCGTCTTAATCAAACTCTAGATTTAATTATATCATATGGAACCGATCCAACCGATATAGATATTATACCGCAAAGTGATGATGTCACTGATCATTACATGGTAACTTGCATACTACGTACGGCTGAAATGTGTCTTGTTGCGCCGCGTTATTCGACCAGGCAGAACAATCCTTCCAACTACTATAGATAGATTCTTGAATAGCTTACCTGATCTATCTCAGCTTCTCAGTGAACCCAAACAAACAGATGAGCTAGAGGAAATGACTAGCAGTATGAGCACCATTTTCTCTAGTACATTAGAAATTGTTGCACCAATTAGATTAAAAAAGGTTAGAGAGAAAACTAAAGCACCATGGTACAACAGTGCTACGCATGTTATCAAGAGAAGAACTCGTAACTTAGAGCGCAAATGGAAACAAACAAATTTAGAGGTCTTTAGAATCGCGTGGAAAGACAGTATGTCACGTTATAAAAAGACTCTAAAAGCAGCCAGGGCTGAGCATCTCCGCAAACTAATAGAAAATAACCAAAATAATCCAAGGTTTTTATTTAACACCGTGGCTAGATTAACAAATAAACAGACATCACCTGAACAAAATATTCCGTTACATTTTAATAGTAATGATTTCATGAATTTCTTCACTGAGAAAATAGAAAGCATCAGAAACACAATTGTAAATGTACAATCTTTGACAGCGTCTTATGATTCAGCCTCAATTATCGCCCCTCAAGAACAACTACAGCGCTTTACAACTATAGGACAGGAAGAGCTAAATAAACTTATCACTGCATCTAAAACAACAACATGTTTATTAGATCCAATACCCACTAAACTACTGAAATAAGTGTTACCTGTAGTGGAAGAGCCTCTTCTCAATATTATTAACTCGTCTCTATCTTTAGGACATGTTCCAAAAACATTCAAGCTGGCAGTTATAAAACCTCTTATTAAGAAACCACAATTAGATCCAAATAACCTAGCAAATTACAGACCCATTTTCAAATCTTCCATTTATGTCTAAAATACTAGAAAAAGTTGTGTCCGCTCAACTGTGCTCTTTCTTGCAAGAAAATGATATCTATGAAAAGTTTCAGTCTGGATTCAGGCCACATCATAGCACAGAAACTGCGCTGGTTAAAATTACAAATGATTTACTTTTAGCTTCTGACCAAGGTTGTATCTCAATACTAGTTTTACTCGATCTTAGTGCTGCGTTTGACACTATAGATCATAAAATACTCTTAGATCGACTTCAAAATTAACACTGGTGTTCAGGGACAGGCATTAAGCTGGTTTAGATCGTACCTATCAGACCGTTACCATTTTGTCCATTTAAATGGGGAAAAATCAAAGATAACGTCAGTAAATTATGGAGTGCCGCAGGGATCTGTATTAGGCCCCCTGCTATTCTCAATTTATATGCTGCCACTTGGTAATATTATAAGAAAACATGGAATAAGTTTCCACTGTTATGCTGATGACACTCATTTATATATTTCATCAAGACCAGATGATAACACTAAATTATCTAAAATGACAGAGTGTGTTAAAGATATAAAATATTGGATGACGTGTAATTTTCTTCTATTAAATTCAGATAAAACGGAGGTATTACTGATTGGTCCAAAAAACTGCCCACAAAACCTCTTACAATACAACCTTAATCTAGATGGACGTCCTGTTACTTTATCCTCTACAGTAAAAGACCTGGGTGTTATACTAGACCGCAACTTGTCTTTTGAAAATCGTATTTCAAATGTCACAAGAAACAGCCTTTTTCCACCTTAGAAACATTGCTAAGCTACGTAATATGCTATCAGTTTCTGATGCAGAAAAGTTAGTTCATGCATTCATGACCTCGAGACTAGATTACTGTAATGCTTTATTAGCTGGTTGTCCTGCATCCTCCGTAAACAAGCTACAGTTAGTCCAAAATGCAGCTGCTAGAGTTCTTACTAGGTCAAGAAAATATGATCATATAACACCAATTTTATCATCTCTACACTGGTTACCTATTAAGTTCCGTATCAATTACAAAGTATTGTTACTGACCTATAAAGCCCTAAATGGTTTAGCTCCTGTGTATTTAAGAGATCTTCTATCGCCATATAATCCATCGCGCTCTTTAAGATCGCTAAATTCGAGGCTTCTGGTCGTACCTAGGATATCTAAGTCCACTAAAGGAGGGAGGGCGTTTTCACGTTTTCTAGCTCCTAAACTCTGTAATAGCCTTCCTGATATTGTCCGAGGTTCAGACTCGCTCTCCCAGTTTAAAACTAGATTAAAGACGCATCTCTTTAGCCAAGCATTCACATGATGCATCTCATACCTTTTATACTACAGTTAAATCAGATCAAATGCATTCATATTATGAACAGCAGCTACGCTAATTATTTCCCATCTGCCTTTTTTGTTGTTATCTCGGGACGCCTGTCCCTATAACTCAAATAGAGTTCGTCAGCTCCAGTTATGTATCCAGCCTCTCATGGAGACTTCAGATGCCCCAACGCCTGTGATGAGACGACTCGACGCCTGTGAAGAGACGACCCAACGCCGGCGATATGTTATGCCCTAAATTTTATGATTAACTAACTGTATTTTTGTATGTATATTTTGAAATGCATTTTCTGTAAAGCTGCTTTGAAACAATATGTATTGTGAAAAGCGCTATACAAATAAACTTGAATTTAATTGAATTGAATAGTGATGACATGGTAAGCAAGTGTGTGAATATTTAAAATAAAAAAAGGAAATAAAAGTGATACATCTGTCATAGCTACAGTGTTATTGTGGCTGCGGTGTGTCACGCGACAAACATGACACGTCAATATGGAAACAATACGGGGAAACGTTCTATAATAACGGTTGCCTTGGAAAAAACTCACTCTGGGGGGTCAGTTAGAATATTTTGAAAGGGTTAACAAGAGACTGTTGCATCTCCTTTAATGGTGGGAAACGTGGAGGAAAAGCGAGAGCGACAGAGGACGGAGGACTATCCCACTTCCCCCACAGGCGACAGCGCAAAGATGAACATGGTAGATATATTGCACGAGTGGAAGAGACAAGTCCGTGTGTTGGGTAGTCACTTTCAATAACAACTACCAACCATAGACGAACAGGCGATATACAGCAAGTGAAGGACCCACTGGGGGACGGCAATCTACTCCAAGCCAACACTTAAAAACAAAAGACTGATTAGCTACGAATCTTTAAAGGGATAGTTCACTTTAAAATTAAAATTCTGTCATCATTTACTCACCCTCAAGTTGTTTCAAACCTGTATTAATTTATTTCTTCTGCTGAACACAAAGAAAGATATTTTGAAGATTGTCAGTAACCAAACAGTAGTCTGTACCCATTGACTTCCATAGTATTTTTTTTTCCTACTATGGAAGTCAATGGGTACAGACTACTGTTTGGTTACTGACATTCTTCAAAATATCTTTCTTTGTGTTCAGCAGAAGAAATAAATTAATACAGGTTTGAAACAACTTGAGGGTGAGTAAATGATGACAGAATTTTAATTTTAAAGTGAGCTATCCCTTTAACTCTTACATTATACTAGAGCTGTGAATAAATTGTTCTGTTGCATTTTATGTGGGATTGTCAATCAAATTAAGCCTAGTGTGGACTGTGTGTTATCTGAGACCTGCAATTACAAGTGTTGGAACTTTTTCTGAAAGTTAATGGGAAGCTATTGTACAAGTTTTTGAGAGAGATGGGAAAAACTCCATGGTAACAGCATCAAACAGCTTAGTACCAGTGTACTCTCCTTTGCTTATCTCATGTCTTGAAGCTAAGAGTTAAATGTAGTATTTATCATTACTCATAATAGTCACAAGATCATCAGAGCAATACTTAACGGTGCATCAACTGATCCGTTCTGCTTCTTTTTTTGCGGGTTGAATGAGGGATAATGAGGAAGACAAAGAAGACATACAACATGAAAGTGGGAGCTGAGACTTTTCCCCAGCATTTAACCTCCAGGGGTTGCTGTTGCTCAAGCCTTTGTAACTGTGACATCTGTGAAGTTTAATATACAATAAAGTCCTCAATAACCACCTCTATTTGTCATTATGTTAATAGTACAGAACTTGCATGTGAATTAGAAATCCAAATAATCACATTCCATTTAGCATTTGTGAAATGCCACATGACAAAGCACAAACACAGCCTATTCAGGACATTAAATACCAACTACAGAAAATAATTCAACCCACAATGTGTTCTGTCAGGTCAGGATACATTATTAATGTAATGTGTTTCTTGATCATTCTTCCCTGGAGATTCATCACCTGACATTTTGGAATGATATTTGATTTTGATCTTTAAAGAGTTTCTTTCAATGAGTCACTTAATGACGTAATTCATGTTATTACCTGCCCGATTCCATACCTGGGTCTCATTAAAATAGTATAAATTGATAATTTGTGGGTAAAAAATAGCCACATAAACCAAAGAGCTTTGAGCTTCGAGCTAAATTCCACACAAAAAAAAAAAAAACAGCATGGTCTTGTCCTGGCAAATTAAATGTAATCCTCAAAATAGTAGAACTGTACTTGCAACTGTATTGTACTTACACGTAACCTATATAGATACTTGAAAGGCGCAGAATAGATGTTACTGAGTCTATAAGTTTCACTCTATTCCTGTAAGGAGAGTGGTCACTTCCATGTTGATATATCCCACAGTTTACTGAAGCATTTTACATACAGATTTCCTTCACGTTACTATTCACTGCCATTTGGAGAAGATCCTTGTAATGACTTAGGAATCATAATCTGGAATGGCTTTTTGGGAATTAAATTTCCTGCCCCTCAAAACAGAGACAAAGTGGATGAAATCATAATTAAATTGTCTATGGAAGGAGACAGATAGTCTTGTTGTTCTGTTAAAGACAGGAGTAATGTTGAGACAGAACAGACTATGAAGTGAGTTCTGCATGGTCCTCAAGGCCATTTGTGTCTTCAAGAAACAACAAGGTTAATAGAGCTTCATTGTGTTCAAAAGGTCCTACTAAATATCACAATTGTCCTCATATCACACCGCAGACAGTGGACAGGATTTTCCCAGTTGTTGTTCATCCCAATAGTTTATGACTCCAAAAGTTGAGAAAACCAACAGGAATATAAATAAACAAATAGAAAACAAAACAAATAAATACCTATTTGCTTTCCCCAGCGGTTAAATTTATTTTTTTGGAACATTTGTATTTGTCATTGCCATTAAAAATAAATAAATAACAGAGACAAGCTTTTGGAATGAGGACTTATCTGAGGGGGACCAAGCATAAGTACCATGTGGATCCATTCACGTAGCACAGATTGCTAAATTACTCTTCCATTGAGTTTGTGGGCACAGTGTTTTAATTGTACATATTCACTTTTAATTATATGTCGGTCCTGCTATTTGATGATAAGGCCTAATTGAATAAAGAAGTAACTTGAACTACTCTTTCTCTTCCTATCTCTCTCTTTGGACAAAACATGAGGCAATAACTGTAACATGTTATTGAAACAAATGCAATATTGTTGTACCGGCTTTCAGCCAGAATCCATACTAAGGCAGATTTATATAAAACAAATATTAAGCATATTTTGATCCAGATTGCCACACTTTGCGTTTGTCACGACAGGAGCAATGAAAGGTAATTCACATTCCTACCACTTGTATTATAGTCATTATTGTGTATTTGCCATAATTGCACGATGAGAGAGAACACGGTGCATAATTCCAACATCTATTTGTCATGGTAAGCAATCTCGTCATCCCACAAGAATTATACAAAATGCTTAATTCTGCATATGAACCTCTGCAGACAAGAGTTAATTTAGAACAATCCTGTGACTGCCATGGTAATTACCCACTTCTTACCATTGCTAATATTGTCCTTTCATAACTGCTGATGATGTATAATCACAGATTTGGCATGCAAATTAGCCAGATAAATAAAAACAGATTTGCATGTAACAGAAATGAAAAGCAGTTTGCTACATGATTGATGAAGATGAAAAAAACAAAAACACCTTTGTGCTGTAAGGTCATTTGATATGTGGAAAACATTGAGTTATTGTCTAAGTGATGAATTCATAAAGTCTGTTTAAGACTTGCTGAGTGCAGTACAGTTGGATTGATCACCCGTTAGGCTTAAGGTCATAAATGGTTGCCATCACTGGTAAGGTACTGAAAATGGTCTCGCATTCTTAAATTGATGGAATTTTAACGTTTCCTGAGATTTGTCATGAATATGGAACCTGTTTGCATTTGAATCAATTTTAAATTAGCAAAGCAAACTTTAAGAGCACACTGTGGGTTTCACTATGCAAATAAATCTGTGTACTGTGTATTGTAAAATGATGTGGCACAAATTGTGATATATCAATAAAAATAACATTATTTTACGTAAAATAAACAGTCATTCACTGCTGTAATTTAAGCATGAACCTAAATAGAATATATTTAGTAACAGTTCTGGTCGAAAGCCTCCAAGGCGCAACGGAAGTCTGTGGTGGTGGAGGAAGTCACCAGGGTTGAGCAGGAGCGCATCCACATTAAAGCAGTATCCCTGGGTCAACAAGGTGCCTGGACCCGATGGGATGCGACAGCGAATAAGTGCTTTAGCTGGGCAGACATCTGGAGATCTCCACAAGCCAAACTCAGCTTTCAGATAAGGGCAGTATACGATACACTACCAAGCGTTGTAAATGTCACCCAGTGGTTTGGGGGACATGGTCAGCTGTTCCCTGTGTGGTAACATCAAGGCAAGCCTACAGCACATCCTCTCAGGATGCAAGGTTACGCTGACACAGAGACAATGTAGGTGGCATCACGACCAAGTCCTCACTAAGCTGGCTGAAGTCTTGGAGAGGAGTAGGATAGCAGCAAATTACGTGCCTGAGACGTCAAAGTTTACACTATCATCCTTTGTCAGACCAGGCGACATCTACCGGGTACCGGCAGAAGAGAGAAATACATTCTCAAGGAAGGTGTGGCAAATGTTGGTGTAATGTTGGACTACCCAAGAGAGATAATAATAACTACTCTCCGGCCAGACATCGTCATGTGGTCAGTTGAGGATAAGACTGTCATCATCATTTAACTTACCATCCCATGGGAAGGAAACTTTATTGCAGCCCATGAAAGGAAACATCTAAAGTATTCTGAGCTGGTGGTGGAGTGCCAAGAGGCAGGCTGGAATGCCAAGCTTTATCCCGTGGAGGTCAGATGCCGGGGCTTTGTCAGCAGAGCAATGGAACTACTCAGTGAGTCTGGCATGGCGGGGTTAAATCTGCGGAAGGTGGTGAATTAGCTTGAGGAGGCAGAGAAAGCCAGATTTTGGCTGTGGCTACGGAGGAAGGAGAAAGGCTGGGGGCCAACGCCCCAATAAAGGCAGGTGCAGGGGGTGGCAGGGAGATGTCCTTGATATGCCACTTCCCCCTCGCCTGGAGATGTACTGGTGTATATATATATATATATATATATATATATTAGGGCTGTCCTTTAAACGCGTTATTAACGGCGTTAACGCAAACCCATTTTAACGGCGTCAATTTTTTTATCGCGAGATTAACGCCTAGCAAACTTTGTAGTTTTTTTTACATGCTTTTGCAACAACCAGTAACGTTATTAAAACTACAACACCACACCGGATCTAGCTAGACCAGAAACAAAACAACAGGCACGCCGCACACACCTGTTTGGGCTTGCGAACCGGCCAAAGAGTGAACGAGAAGCGCAGCGCCGAGCCGTGTCTAGGACAACTGAGCGCGTCTAGCATATCGGACGCGCACTTTCTCAGTTTATGGCCAGCAATAAAAACGCTGAATGGCGCCGCCGGTGTGTGTGCACTCATAGAGAATAATGTGTTCGAATTTTAAATACGAGGCGCTGCACGACGCGGCGCTTCTCGTCTGAACGTTACGTTTTGAGTGGATGAATGATGAGCGCGAGACGCCGAAATGCCAATAAGATTCTGAATGGAAAGTCATCACAGCACGTAGTCGCAGCAGGCTGAACTTGATGGCCAAGCACACACACAGCTGATGCGTTTCTATAACGTTACCTCGTCAGTATTTCTTTCACCCTTTTATTGATGGACAGTGTTACATTGTGTGAGAGATTATTTGCTCCAAGTGAGAATGTTAGTGTGGAATTGAACACAGTATATGCCAATGTTGTTTTCAATAAAAAAAAAACATTTGCACAAAGCAAGCCGATCCACTTTTCCATGTTGATAAGAGCATTAAAATGAGAAAAAATAATGGGACAAAAAGAAATCAAGAGACATTTAGAATTGATAAAAATGTGCGATTAATCGCGAGTTAACTATGACATTGTTGCGATTAATCGCGATTAAATATTTTAATCGTTTGACAGCCCTAATATATATATATATATATATATACATACAATCATAATTATTATCCAGTTAAAGTCATTTCATTTGTACTTTAATCATCTGCAGTTACAATAAACATATTATTTCTGAGAAATTTGTAAAACTCTTAAAAGTATAAACTTCTTAAGAAGCCCAGCAGGCCTTAATGGTCAAATAAGGACACGTGTTTCTGCCTACCCCTCCCGATCATACTGTCTGAAGGAGGCTTTCTAATAAGCTCAAACCCTGAGGGCATGTGGGAGGGTAAGAGACCCAGTGACACTGCTGTTGTTCCAGCATCCCCTCCACCCACGCTCTGCTTTCAGCCAGCAGCCTCAACACTAAACATTGTCCCTTAAGGCCCCAGCTCTTCCCATTGTGGCTTCCTCTGATGTGCCATAAATTGTAAGGTGCCAGAACCCTCTGCAAAGTACAGTTTTGGGGAGTGCAATCTTCAAATGGAAGCTTCCATTTAAATGGCAACAAAAAGAGAATACATTGTTGTATTCAGTTAGAATTTGAGTTGAAATACATTAATGGCCTTTAGTTGCCCATTTTGACATATAAACAGCACAAGAATGGTGTTGCTCTGATTTTGTTTTGTTTTGCATGGTTACATTGCATTGCAGCATGGTCTCAGCTGACTTGTAGACAGTAAAGAAAGTATGTGTACTAATGTAAACCCATGCGATTCAATAACAATATCCTGACATTATTTTTAAAATGTGCTTAATATTTTGTGTAGAAACCATAATTTTTTTTACAGCATCCCCTCACCTTTGTCTCTGTGATTTGACCTCTTTCTGTCTTGTGTTGTCTGTTGTAGTGTGTTGGTCTTGTGTTGTCATGTCATGTGCTCATCTTGTTTTTGGTCTTCCTCATTAGGGATGCCAGGTGGCCCACCTGGACCACTTCTGACTGGACCACCTTGTCACTTCGGTCTTTTTGACCGTTTTTATGTACATGGTCAGAACTGTTTGTATGTTAGGGGAGTAGAAGAAACTTGTGACGATGAGGATATTGCAAGTATTTTTGAAGCACATGGTTAAATTGAGAAAATATTTAGAGTTCCTGATGAGCCAGAGCAGCCAGCAGGTAGAGTCCTAATTCAGTATTTGTCTGAGAAATCTATTGAGTATCAGCCCTGATTGTTTAGGTGACCTGCCAAGCCCTAAAGGCCCTGTCATGACATGGCATGTAAGAACAGTCCATGATCTATGGCAGCAGAGGTTAGACAGGGAACTGGCATTCAAATATTAAGATAAACTGAATGCTATCTCCGGAAGTGGTCGAGCAGGATTCCTACCTTCTCTTCAGAATGAACTTCAGGGCATTCAGCTTCATTTGAATGATTTGCAAGCTGCTGAGGCAGATCCACATACTACTGTTCGCAGTCCAAGTCTTAATGACTCAGGAAGAACTAACCCTGCTGATTTAAGTCAAGCTCAAACTATGATTCCAAACCTTTCACCCTTGCATGCTCCACCAAGTCCATTGCTTAACCCCTCAGATTCGAAGGGTTGTTGAGGAGCATGTCATCCGTAATGATGAGGAGCATGTCATCCGTAATGAGTCCGGTCAATCACCTTTGAGGCATAGCCGTATCCGCACATTCGCCTGCAGGACCCCCAAGCCAAATGGGGAAGTCGATTATGAGACGTGGCGTACTCAAGTTGATCTTAAACTTTCTGACCCCTCTTCGCCAGATTCTCAGAACGTGAGGGTGATCTTAGAGAGCCTGCTTAGCCCAGCAGCTGACATTGTCAAGCCCTAACGCTTGTTAATTCTTCACTTAGCTCTTACCTTAACCAGATTAAAACCGCCTTTGAGTAGAAGATGGAGAGGAGCTCTTTGCCACTTTTCTCAACTTAAATCAAAATGAGCAAGCCTACAGGATACCTGCAAAGAATGCATACTATTCTTACCCGAGCAATATCAGAGGGGGAGCCAGTGCTGCAGATTCCCATAAGCATCTGTGAGAACAGAGGAAGACAAAAGGGCAGCAAAGCTAGATCGAATGAAAAAACATCTTGGCAGAACGAAAGCATGCTCACTCAGTGTACGGCATACCTGTTAACCCTATAGGGTCTGAGGTGTTTTCTGTGCCTTGGAGGTGTTCTGACATGCTCTGACATGTGCGCTTATTTCTGTAACTTGTGGCATTTCCATGGCTAAAGTCTGATTACACTGTATTCAGCAAAAAATCTGCTACAAAAATATGTAAGCAGGATGTGTGTAAAAGTTTGTAGTTTTGAGATAATGACGTTTATGCATGGTTTGTGAAAAAACTAAAATTGTCACTGAAATAAGGCTTTTGAAAATTGTATCACATAGCGTAGAATAATTTGCTTCAAACCTATGCGAAAATCATCCTGCCTACTCATTCAGATAAAACAATATATTGATTTAAAATTAGTAAGACAGGTTTTGTGTAAGAAAGCTTTATGCAAGGAGGCGTGAATCATTATGAATATTGATGCTTTTCACACCTGATAAAGACAAAGACCCTATGATTATGAGGAACCTTGCACAAAGTTTAATAATGTTTAAAATCTTGTTTTTTTGTCACTAGAATACCCCCCGAAAGCCAAGAGTATGGATCCGCAACTCGGCTTGGCTCCTGAAATACTCTAGAGTGCGCGATACGGAGCGGTAAAGATTAACGCGGCGGAAAGGCGGAACTTTATTCTCGGCGCCCTGGGGGACTGGATGAAAGGATCTATGAAGTGAATGTGACGAGGATTGGAGAGTGGCTGAGCATCCACATCGTGTATACGGTATATACTATTTACAGCGTTGGATATTCAGATCTATTGGTGTGAGAGGACGTCGGCTGGGATCGCGAGTGGGGGCCTTACTCACTGTGAGTTTGTTGTGGACTGCAGTGCTTAGTGTGGAGTGAACACGTGTGACTCTTTGAAGTGATTTCCTGCATGCACAAGTGTGGGTGTATAATTCTGCTTCCACCCATTGGCCCAGTGGGCAGAGCCGTGAGAAGATCCCTCACCATTGTCTGTTATGTCATCTGTTGTCTGTCCTGAGGAGAAGCCGCTGTGAGAAAATCCCTTACCACAGCTTGTGCCCTCGTCTGTTGCTGTCTGCCCGGGAGAGAAGTGGCTGTGAGTAAGTCTATCGCCATTATTTGTTTCATCGTCTGTGGTCTGATATCTAGAGAGAAGCCGCTGTGTGAAAGCCTCTTCACAATTGTCCCCTTATCTGCTGTCTGCTCTGGAGAAAGACCGCCGTGTGAAAGTCTGTTCCATGATCTGCTGTTTGCTCTGGAGACGAGCCACTGTATGAACATCACTTACCACGGTCTGCCATCATCTGTTGCTGCCCGTCTTGGAGAGGAACTGCTGTGAGTAGACCCTACTATCGTTCTTTGTTCTATTATCTGCCGTCTGCTCCGCAGAGAAGCCGCGGTGTGAAAGCCTCTTCACAATTGTCCCCCTATCTGCTGTCTGCTCTGGGGAAAGATCGCTGTGTGAAAGCCTCCCACCACAGCCTGCCCCATTGCCTGCCGCCATCTATTCAGGAGAGAAGTTGCTGTGAGTAGATCCTACTGCCATTCTCTGTTCTACTACCTGCTGTCTGTTCCGCAGAGGAGCCGCTGTGTGAAAGCCTCTTATCACAGCCCGTTCCATTGTCCGCCGCTGTCTATTCTGGAGAGAAGGGGCTGTGAGTAAATCTATCGCCATTATTGGGTTCATTGTCTGTTGTCTGACGTCTAGAGAAAAGCCGCGGTGTGAAAGCCTCTTCACAATTGTCCCCCTATCTGCTGTCGGCTCTGGAGAAAGATCGCTGTGTGAAAGCCTCCCACCACAGCCTGCCCCATTGTCTGCCGCCATCTATTCAGGAGAGAAGTTGCTGTGAGTAGATCCTACTGCCATTCTCTGTTCTACTACCTGCTGTCTGTTCCGCAGAGGAGCCGCTGTGTGAAAGCCTCTTATCACAGCCCGTTCCATTGTCCGCCGCTGTCTATTCTGGAGAGAAGTGGCTGTGAGTAAATCTATCGCCATTATTGGGTTCATTGTCTGTTGTCTGACATCTAGAGAAAAGCCGCGGTGTGAAAGCCTCTTCACAATTGTCCCCCCTATCTGCTGTCGGCTCTGGAGAAAGATCGCGGTGTGAAAGCCTCCCACCACAGTCTGCCCCATTGCCTGCCGCCATCTATTCATGAGAGAAGTTGCTGTGAGTAGATCCTACTGCCATTCTCTGTTCTACTACCTGCTGTCTGTTCCGCAGAGGAGCCGCTGTGCGAAAGCCTCTTATCACAGCCTGTTCCATTGTTTGTCGCTGTCTGTCCTGGGGAGGAGTTGTTGTGAGTGGATCTTACTGCCATTCTCTGCTCTATTACCTGTTGTCTGCTCCGCAGAGAAGCCGCTGTGTGAAAGCCCCTTATCACAGTTGTTCCACTGTCTGCCGCTGTCTATTCACGAGAGAAGTTGCTGTGAGTAGATCCTACTGCCATTCTCTGTTCTACTACCTGCTGTCTGTTCCGCAGAGGAGCCGCTGTGTGAAAGCCTCTTATCACAGCCCGTTCCATTGTCCGCCGCTGTCTATTCTGGAGAGAAGTGGCTGTGAGTAAATCTATCGCCATTATTGGGTTCATTGTCTGTTGTCTGACATCTAGAGAAAAGCCGCGGTGTGAAAGCCTCTTCACAATTGTCCCCCCTATCTGCTGTCGGCTCTGGAGAAAGATCGCGGTGTGAAAGCCTCCCACCACAGTCTGCCCCATTGCCTGCCGCCATCTATTCATGAGATAAGTTGCTGTGAGTAGATCCTACTGCCATTCTCTGTTCTACTACCTGCTGTCTGTTCCGCAGAGGAGCCGCTGTGCGAAAGCCTCTTATCACAGCCTGTTCCATTGTTTGTCGCTGTCTGTCCTGGGGAGGAGTTGTTGTGAGTGGATCTTACTGCCATTCTCTGCTCTATTACCTGTTGTCTGCTCCGCAGAGAAGCCGCTGTGTGAAAGCCCCTTATCACAGTTGTTCCACTGTCTGCCGCTGTCTATTCACGAGAGAAGTTGCTGTGAGTAGATCCTACTGCCATTCTCTGTTCTACTACCTGCTGTCTGTTCCGCAGAGGAGCCGCTGTGTGAAAGCCTCTTATCACAGCCTGTTCCATTGTTTGTCGCTGTCTGTCCTGGGGAGGAGTTGTTGTGAGTGGATCTTACTGCCATTCTCTGCTCTATTACCTGTTGTCTGCTCCACAGAGAAGCCGCTGTGTGAAAGCCCCTTATCACCGTTGTTCCACTGTCTGCCGCTGTCTATTCTGGAGAGAAGTTGCTGTGAGTAGGTCTTACTGCCATCCTCTGTTCTATTATCTGCTGTCTGCTCCGCAGAGAAGCCGCTGAGCGAAAGCCTCTCGTCACAGCCTGTCCCATTGTCCGCCGCGGACTATTCTGGAGAGAAGTTGCTCTGCTGCATGGAAGTCTATACATTTACCTGCTGCTTGCTTCGGATATAAGCAACTACACGAGGGTTCCTTACCACCGTTGTTCCACTGTCTGCCGCGGACTATTCTGGAGAGAAGTTGCTCTGCTGCATGGAAGTCTATACATTTACCTGCTGCTTGCTTCGGATATAAGCAACTACACGAGGGTTCCTTACCACCGTTGTTCCACTGTCTGCCGCCGTCTATTCTGGAGGGAAGTTGTTCCGCTGCATGGAAGTCTAGACACTTACCTGCTGCCTGTTTCGGAGATAAGCCACTGCATGAGAGTTCCTTACCACAGTTGTTCCACTGTCTGCCGCCGTCTATTCTGGAGGGAAGTTGCTCCGCTACATGGAAGTCTAGACACTTACCTGCTGCCTGTTTCGGAGATAAGCCACTGCATGAGAGTTCCTTACCACAGTTGTTCCACTGTCTGCAGCCGTCTATTCCGGAGGGAAGTTGCTCCACTGCATGGAAGTCTATACATTTACCCGCTGCCTGTTTCGGAGATAAGCCACTGCATGAGAGTTCCTTACCGCAGTTGTTCATTGTCTGCCGTGGTCGGCTCTGAAGAGGAGCCACTGGGTGAAGATCCGTCTGAAGACGCACTGTTGTGTGCTCGACCCTTATCATTGTCTGCATCTGTCGCCCAAAACGGCTACTCGCTGTTTCCGCCGAAGAGGAACGAACGAGTCGACCTTCTGCTGGACAGAGGAGAGCGGAGTTGGAACCCTTCTACTACGTGTTTTAACAAATAGGATTTTAAATTCAATAAATTGACTTTTATTACTTATCTTGTTGTCCGTCTGTGGTGTCGCTGGGTAACTCCTCGAGGTGGTGCATATCATAGGGGCTCGTCTCGGCCCGTGACAACAACATGATCCAAAGATACACAACAAATGGCAAAAAAGCACATTATTTAACACACTGAACTAAAGACAGAGACTTAACCAGTCACACATCTTTGCCATTGGCTACCTACTTAATAAGCTGTTTTAAATCGGGCTCGGGTATCCATCCTCTATTTCAAACACACAGCGCGACTGACTCAAACGCGTGCAGAGAACATTCTCTGAAGCATCAAGCAATAGTTCGACTGCAATGTGAAGTTTATGCAACAATAACACTAACTAATATAATTCAGAATTATTTCTTACCTTAAAATCTTTCTTGTCTTCAAATCACGTTCTTCTTCTGATGTAAATCCAATGTAATCTCACAGCGTGTCTTCCAAACTCGACGAACAGCAGAGGATTGATGAAGTTCGGTGCATTGTTTTTGAGGCAATGAGCGCGTTCGCGTGACTCGTGGAAGATTTGCTTGTCAATATATTTTGCACGTGTGGGTGTGGTCACATTAAAACTAATGAGCAAGGGTTTATTGAGAAACTGGGATATCTTGTTGGTTTTATACAAATTACTTAAACAGAGAATATTTGTTTTCTTTTTGAATCAGGTCATTTAAAAGTACTCACTTAAATGTTTATAAAGATATAGAGCTCATAAATGTGTGACAAGTATTTGCTGAGTTTTGTTTATGTTTAGAAAAAGTTCACAATACGGAGAGGCAGAAAGCACACGCTGTTTAATTTCTTTATTTTACAAAAAGCACAATGTTTTGTTTTGATTGTAAGTGGACACATACAAAAGTAGACATCTCACAGATTCTTTTTTCATATTTCTTAAGTCTGTATGACCATAAATGATGGAGTATTTTAAGTCTATGTTGCTGCTATGTAAAAAAAACCCCAGCAAAACGTGCCCGCGTGTTTGCCGACACCAGAGGTTTAATTTGATATTCTAAAATGTACATCAACTAATTACTACATTTTCAAATGTGAGATTAATATTACATTTTAACAAAAAATAATTCTTATAAACCATGTCAATATCTATGAAAAAAAAAACCTAGACTTAGATTTTCTTTACACACACCCTGACGAAGGCATGTAAAGCCGCAACGCGTAGGCATTTTAATGTTTAAGCCATCAATGAAATAAAGGCTTTTTAACTTTTTTCTACTTATTTCGAGTGCCTTGGAGTTCCTAAGTTCTTAGATTCTAAGTTTCCCACACAACCAAAGAGCACTGAGTTCGTACACCCTGAAGCAGCACTTCTTTTGCAGTCTTTGCTCTTAGATATTGGTGGGCTTAATAGGTACTCTTACCCTAATCCTCAAACAATGCTCTCTCCATCCATCCATGATGGGACACAGCATACCTGGAATATTCAACACCACCAACACACCAAGAGCTGTGTTTTGCCTTGTAGACTGTAAAGCAGTGGTCTCAAACTCGCGGTGATGATATTTTGTGGCCCCCTATTTGACATCAAAGTTTAATGTTGTGTTTAGTGCGGCCCGCGCGTTGTTCTGAAGCGCACTTTTTTTTTTGCTGAGTCGTTGCGTGCGGCGCGTTTTTTTTATCACTTATGGGCTACCATAGATAGTCGCGTCACAGCTTCCCGGGGCGTTTGTTGTCAATAGTTGTCATAGCCAACCGCGAACAGAAAATATATGCCATCACCCAGTTCCAGTCATGTCTCTCTCAAAACGTGCCGTGAAGAGAAAGGTTGCCGACGAGCACAGGCAATTTCAGGAAAAGTGGGAGACGGAATATTTTTTTGTCGAGCACAGGGGCACCCCTACGTGTCTCATATGCACAGAGAAAGTTGCGGTGTACAAGGAATACAACATCAGACGTCATTACTCAGCTAGACATGCTGAGGAGTATATAAAATACCAGGGAGATGAGAGAAAGAACCGGGTCGCCAATCTTAAAAAAATGTCTATTGAGGCAACAAGATTTATTCAAGAAAGCAAAGAAAGAGAATGAAGCAGCAGTCGAAGCTAGCTACGTGGTGAGTGAAATGATTGCGAAGGCCGGTAAGCCGTTCAAGGATGGCGAGTTCATCAAAAAGTGCATTTTACTAGCTACAAGTAAAGTCTGTCCAGAAAAGAAGGGTCAGTTTAGCAACATCAGCCTTTCAGCTAACACAGTGGCAGAGCGCATTTCTGACCTGTCAGAAAACATATATGATCAACTGCGTGAGAAAGCCAAACGTTTTTGTGCATACTCAGTCGCTCTTGATGAGAGCACAGATAACACTGATACCGTGCAGCTCGCTGTATATGTCCGTGGTGTTGACGACAATTTTTAAGTGATCGAGGAGTTACTCGCTGTGATTCCAATGCCTGGTCAAACCACCGCGCAGGAGATATTCCGCCAGCTGTGTGGTGCTATTGAGGATGCAGGTTTACCATGGAAGAGTTTTGCTGGAATAACGACCGACGGAGCGCCATCAATGACAGGAAGGAAAAATGGACTGGTGCCACTTGTTCAAAGAAAATTGGAAGAGGAGAATGTGGAGGAGGCCATTGCTCTGCACAGCATTATCCATCAGCAGGCCCTTTGCGGCAAATGCCTGAGCTTTGACAATGTAATGTCTGTTGTTGTGAAATGCATCAACACTATCAGATCTAGGGCAGCACCGGCAGTTCCGTGCCTTTTTGGACGAAATAGAGTCAGAATATGAGGATGTGCTCTACTTCACAGAGGTACGTTGGCTCAGTAGGGGAAACGTCTTAAAGAGATTTTTTGAGTTGAGAGCAGAAGTGAAAGCCTTCATGGAGAAGGATGGGATGGCTGTTCCTGTGTTAAGTAATCCCAAATGGCTCATGGACTTAGCTTTTCTTGTTGACATCACACAGGAGCTGAATGTACTGAACAAGAAGTTACAAGGCCAGGGGCAGCTTGTGAGTGCTGCCTATGACAATGTGAGGGCATTCTCCACAAAACTTGTGTTATGGAAAGCTCATCTCTCTCAGACAAACCTCTGCCATTTTCCAGCATGCAAGGCACTCATGGATGTAGGCACACCATTCATTGGTGAGAAGTATGCTGATGCCATTATGAAGCTACAGGAGGAATTTGATCGCAGGTTTGCAGACTTTAAGACGCACAGAGCCACTTTTCAAATTTTTGCTGACCCCTTCTCCTTTGAAGTGCAAGATGCTACTCCTGTACTTCAGATGGAGCTCATTGACCTGGAGTGCAATTCTGAATTGTTACAAGTGCCCAGCCATGTTGAGTGATTCCTTAAGAGTGAACACGAGTGAATCTGACTGCAGTAGATGTGAAAGATATTAATAAAAATGATGTTATATCAGCCAGCGCACATACCTGTATTTAGTTCCTGTTTTCGGTAGAAGTCCAAAGTAGTCGATTGTCGAGTTCACGCGCATAGGTTTAGTTGCTATGATCACGCGCGTGAACTCAACAATCGACTACTTTGGACTTCCACCGAAAACAGGAACTAAATACAGGTATTTGCGCTGGCTGATATAACATCATTTTTATTAATATCTTTCACATCTACTGCAGTCAGATTCACTCGTGTTCACTCTTAAGGAATCACTCAACATGGCTGGGCACTTGTAATGACACATCAAATATGTTAAGAGGATAAAAGCAGGTTTAAAACTTGCCCCATTCAAGTCAATAGGGTGCAAATTTTAAAAATAGGATAAAACAGTGTAGGCAACACCGATTTTTGTCGTTGTTCTCTGTATTGACAGCACTCTAAATTTACTAAAAATTGAGCTCAATGTTAAAATTGACCGGAGTTCTCCTTTAAGTGCAAGATGTGTAGCGCCAATCTGTCATATACATAGTATTATAATGAGAACATGATTGTAATAGATTAGAATGTTGTAAATTATTTTTGCTTTAGTTGCCCGTGTATCAGCGCGCTGTTCAGGGAACCACAACGAGAGATTTACATCAGACTAGCATTACCAAGATCATGTGTGCATTCGTGTCCTTTTGTGCAGATTTTGTAAGATTACTTTTATGTTGTGTATATCTGATTAATATCATATAGGAGTTGTTTGGTTGAGACTATTAACCAAATCGCTGCAGTTTACCGAGTGTTCATTCACTTTTACCTGACATTATTGACCGGGTTATTTGAGACGGTTAGTTTCTTTTTCAAAATTATCATCTAGCAGTGCTATGTTTTTCTAGTTATATGTTCATGATTTAATAGATATGTTTTTATGTCATATATTCATTTGTTAACATCAATTTTCGTAACAATCTTAAAATATTTTCATTATCTCCATAATATATCCACGCCCCCAATCTAATCAGATTCCTTGTATACTCAATACCTAATCTCACAGAGAGGCAGGAGTCACACTCATCCATTGTTGAAACATGCAGACACAGATCTTTACTGTCCAAAATACATGATGAGAGCTATCAGGGAGAGAAGTTCTATTTGTCTCCACCGGCCTGGCTGCTGAGCATCATGATGGATTAGATTAAGGCAGGGCTAAAACTGTGGCCTGATGAGCAAGCATGCAATTGCGAGATTAATTAGTATCATCCGTCGTGGGAGGCCTCTCTTGAATGGATCCCCTTTGGATAAACTAGAGTAATGGCAAAGATACAAGGCCCCCTAACTCAGTCAATCATAATATTTACCGGCTGAATCTTTTCTCAATTACTATGCCCAGTATTGGGTCAAAAGTGACATCAGGCTCGGAACAGAAAATTGCTCCAGAAAATTACATGGTGGCTTTGATAAATAACAAACACGTTTTCTGGTGTGATTCGGGTCCCAGATCTGTTTGCTCCAAGGGATTAAGCGATGAATATCTTGATGAAGACAAAAGATAGAAAGGAAGTGAGTAATAGATAGATGGAGTTGCTGATAAATAGATTATCTCTTTGGGGGTAATTATACAGGCAGAGCTCTGTGCGACTACTCAAAGTTGAAATGATAAACTGAGGTTCACTTTCTCCCTCAGGTTTTTCTCTCTCTTTTTCTCTCTTCCTCCTCCTCTTTACAGTTCATTTACTCCCTGTGGCTTACCTGAGATTGATGATATGATCCTCTGATTGCCATAATGGCTCCATCCTGGAGATCCCATACATAATGCACGGCAGACTCGCTGAACATGGGGGGCATCGCCAGGTCCCGGCAGCCATTCATTTCCCTCCAGCTATTGATGATGCTGGATTAAATGTTGTTCTTTATTTAAATTAAGGTCATTTATGCTTTCAAATAATTTTTCTTTCGAATGAATTTGCATCTTACGCCGCCTGAATTTGTTAAATGTTATAATGACCTATTGCATATTTTTTTGTATGTACTCGCTTAATAGACTCCTCAAATGGAAAAGTGTGAAAGTTGCAGTTTAAAGATTATCAAAACAACTTAAGATCCACATTAAAGTGTATCAGCAGTGCAGTAGCATGTAAATTAAGTGATGATCCAAAAGAAATAACAATTTAGCTTTATTTTAATGAAAGCTCATAAACTGACTGAGCAATCTGAAAAATTGTTTTACTGTTGTATGCACAATTCCTTTTATTGCATAAACATAAACCTTTCAAATGAACCACCAATGTCATTGTCACATTTTATATGCATTATGTATCATGCTTCATGAAAAGAAATGTACACTTCAGCCCTGGCACATATTTTCAGCCACTTTCAATACAATACATTTTTAGTCTTTTGTTAACAAAGTTAATTACCAAGTTGGACCAGGAATGATGTGGCACTTTGGCTTTTAATAGAATCTGAGAATGGAGTTTTACAGTCAGTGGTGCAAATATTTATGGTGGAAAGCAGATAAAAAAATACGGACAACAATGTGTAGGTTTAGTTCTGGCAGGATGCAGGCATAATTACTAACACTGTTACAACTGCTCCATATTTTGTAAATTTTGCCCTAGGAATAAACTATCTAAAAAACAACAACTAATTGAATATCAAATAAAAACAATAACACAGAGAAAGACCAGATACTACGCCATGTGTTATTTAAAACTTATAAAGGGTAAAAGTGATTTAATGTAAAGTCTCTGTTCCCTCCTTCAGGGAATGGGGGTTACAACAGTAAGATGTTTTGTTTACCTTTCTCTGCCCCGCTATAAGACAAAATATGACTGCTGATTTATATTTTTCCTGATATCTGAGGTTATTTCACTTTGAATCCTCCCCTACATGTCTTAATAAAAAACTGTATCTAATGTTTGATTTATGACAATAGTACTGTATCTTGTAAGTGTAAATTTCATCAGTTTTAATTGTGCTTTACAGTGCCTGACATACAGTTGACAGCATTTTGCCAGCAACCTCCAGAAGTGTTCCATACTGTGGTTGACTGTGTTCTATTCTTTAATTAGATTTATTCTACATCTTTTTGATGTAAAGGTTGATTGGGGGTCCCATGTCTGCACAAATGGTTAATGACTATGTACACTGTACATTTGTTTGGCAAATGTTTCAGAGAATTTCTGTATAACCCTTTCAATTTTTCTCTTTTTGAATGCAACACACAACACACTGCGACAGCTTTTTATTCTACCAGTCATACATAGTTCATTCATGCACTGTTATGAAGAAGGTTTAAAAGAGGAAGTTGTCACCACATTATTTTATTTTTTTACTCTTTTAAAGCAGTCCAAAAAAATAAAATGTTAGAAAACAGCAGAACAAGGTACGGCCTTTTACCAAACTCACATCCCAGCTAGTGAAAATAGTACATCACAAAGTTTGGTGTACATACTCTGAGTCTCTGTTTCCTTGGAAAGCCATTTTCTCCTCTTTCTCAAGCGGAAACTATTTCTCAGGCAAAGACTCTGCAATCAGAATATCTATTAAACGTTTATATGTCCAGGCATAAACCACCCCACTGCTCAGGATATTTGGTTCTAGGACCATCAGTAACTGACCCCAGCTCTTTTACATTTTTTTAAAATATGCATTTGACTGTCTTCTGAATTTTCAACTATTTGTATCCATGAGAAAAGGTGCTGTGCCAAAACACTGTTAAGAGAAATGTTAAGTTATGCTGAACTACAATTCTCTTTCAAGGTTTGGTTTGTGATCAAGGCTCTGTTAGCCATTATTCCATAATTTAGCCTCTTCTGGGTTTTCTTTAAAAAAAATTGCAAAACAGCATTTTCACAACCATTTAAAAGTTTGGAGTCAGTTGTTGTTGTTGTTGTTTTTATTCAGCAAGGTCGTATTAAATTGATTAAAAGGGACACACTATATTTACTGTTTAATGTTACAAAATATTTCTTTTTCAAATCAATGCTATTTGAACTTTATATTCATCAAAGAATCCTAAAAATTCATTAAAAACAAATGTAAAATGGTTTCTACAAAAAAAAAAATATATTAAGAAGCACAACTGTATTCAACATTGATAATAATAATAATAAAAGATACTTGAGCACTAAATAAGCATATTCAAATCATTTCTGAAGAATCATATGACACTAAAGACTGGAGTAATGATGCTGAAACACAGCTCAGATGATTGGCTCAAAAACTACTATTGAGATTAATGGGAATACTAATGGTTAGCTTTCTCCAGACTGTTTCATTTACATTTACATTTATTTAGTTTCCAGACTAGGTTTTCTATAATGTAAAAAAATAAATAAACCACACTAATTTTCTGTTGTGATCACTGAAGCACGGTTTAAACCATGGCATAAACCATGTAGTCTGTCAACCTTGATTAGATTGAGCAAGAGAGCTGCCTTAAAGACAGAACGAGAATGACTGGGTGAGATACAGAGAGAGATGCCAGTTTTCCTGGCCCCCCTATTCTACTCTCTCATAGTCATTTTAATTATACAGGCAAGCACTTTGCCAGGACACTGAGGAAGGATGATCAATCATCTAATCTGGATTTATACTGCAACATTATATTCATAATTAAAATAAGATTAATAGCATCTTTAAAATATGACCTACACGAGGGTACATAATATAAAGTTGTTTGGTAAATAGATACATAACAGTTACTGTATTTGGTGCATAGTAATGCAGGAATTTAATTAATGGGGGGCATTTCACCTATATCTGACCTTCTAGTGGCACAGAAACGTGCTGGGTAAGAAATAAAATACTTAGGGAAAATGCAAGTCACACAAATTAAGATTTAAAAGGTTGCTTAGACTTTGTGCTAACTGCATTGCATTTTAAAAGTTTTTCCTTTAGAGGCAATACATGAGTGCACAATATAAACGTATAGTCAATAAAACATGTTAATGTTGTGAAGTTAGAAGCGTAAAGTTGAGTGCACTGCTAAATAAAATTACTGTCAAAATTGCCCCCCAAATTAATATATCTGACAGCTGGCTTTTGGGTGTGTCTACTGTCAGAAATAAGGTGTCAACCCAGACTTTTATGGACTACTTTAGGCATAAATAAGAGACCACATGAATCAGAAAATCTTGAAAAGATCTGTCTTGCAAGAGAGACTAATGCTATGCCAGTGACCCTCTCATAATAAAGCCCATATGAAGGCCAGTGTCTCTCTGTGTGTACGTTTATGTTGTGCAGTTTTCTCAGCACATAGCTGTAAATATAGTGTGGGTGGCTCTGAGCTCATTGGAAGGCAGTCAGTGCTGAAATACTGATCTCTCCTCACTCTCAGCCATCTACATTACTTTCAACATAAATCTCCCCTAAACTGCTGAGCTACATGTTCAGAAGTGAAGCCTAACGCTTAATATTCAGCGCAGTAAATATTTTTTGCCACATTTATGCTAGTGCCCAGTGTCGCACCAGCATAGATAGAGAACTGTACCATAGAGGAGATTCTGGAGACTCTTACAGTTTTTTTGGATTGCTTAAGCACAATTTTCAAAACAGGGCCTGTGTTTTCAAAACACTACACACAATTAGCAGAACCACACACCCAATTAGCAAAACACTACAGATCCTTTGCATAATTAAACACACTTGTAAAAAATATACACTTCTGTTTAAAAACCACACTTTGTTACCATATGAAACACACACGTTTCACATTACTATACTCTGTTTGCATGAGTTACACTCTGCTGTGATAAACCTAAAACACTTTTAGCACTTCTACTTCCCTATGATTAGAGTAGGCTACCATCAACAAAGTATATATAATGTAAATTCACCAAACACTACACAAGACAATGTTGCAGACTGAAGAAACTCATTTATTTCTCAACACGCCCAAAATGTTGACATGGAGATTCATAATACTGTAACAAAATGTCACTTTACGTATTGTACTGTAAGTTTACTGTAAAAAATAAAATAAATAAAATAAACTAGACATTGTCTCTTCGCCTAGCTGGATCTGGCCAGAGAATTTCATCGCAAGCAATGTTGCAATGTTGTCATTAGCAAGACACCTTGGAAAGACACATCTTGAATGACGAATCCATCATTGCATTGCTGCTACCTCCATCTGGTCACAGGCCTCCTCCATGGCTTGGATGAGGGGTATCTCAGCCTGGAGACGGAGATCATATACCTTCCACGCCATGCCGAGAAAAACTCTTCTATAGGGTTGAGGAATGGAGAGTATGGTGGAAGATATAGGACGGTGAAATGTGGATGTTGCTGAAACCAGTTCTGAACCAGAGCAGAGCGGTGGAAAGACACATTGTCCCAGACAACAATGTATTGCATATGAACTCTGCATATGATCGATTTGATTTGCTGCTGTTAATGTTGTGCAATTGGTCCAATAATGTAAGTATGAGTGCTGTGTTGTAAGGGCCCATATGGGCATGGCGGTGGAGGACCCCATTCTGTGTAATGGCTGCACAGTGTTATATTACCCCCACGTTGCCCTGGGACATTGACTATAGCCCTGTGGCCAATGATGTTTCTTCCCCTCCTTCGTGTTCTCGTCAGGTTGAACCCAGCCTCATCTACGTAAATGAACTCATGCTGGATCTCCTCTCCATCCATTCGTAAAACTCTCTGAAGAACAGTGTCAGGCAAAATTGTGTAGTTCAGTGTAGATCTAGTACCTATTTTCCAATCGAAATGTTCTTATCACACTTGCCACTGTGTATCGGCTTAGATTTGGCTGTACTCGCAGCCCAGTCTCCCTCAGCGTCAGGCCGTGGTTGACAACGTGGTCAACCAGTGTTGCGCGGATCTTATTTGTCAGATTCGGTCCTCTTTGAGCACCTTCTTGTCTTCCCTCTTCCTCTACCTCCAGCATGGCCTCCATCTCTTCCTCTTCCTCTGTTGATTCATCTTCCTCCCCTTCCTCCTCCTCCTTGTTCTCCTAATTCTCCTCCTCGTCTTACTCTTTATCTGACTCTTTGTTTGCACACCTGATGACTGTGTTGAACCAATTGGTTTGACGGTGCGGTAATTTGACAGTCAGTGCTTTGGTATTGCAAGGAAGTGACTTCATGATAGATTTGTGTGTGTAATGTATGTTAAGTGTGTTTAGTGTTTTGCAAATCACTGTGTGTAGAGTTTTGCAACAAGTGTGAGGGCTGATGTTTTGCTTCTTGAGTGTAAGGTTTTGCTAATAGTGTACTACTTTTAATTTTAGTGTGTAACAATCCAAAAAAACTGTAACACTAGAAAGGCCAGAATTCCATAACTATACTAGAACTGCCACAAGCGGTCATTTTGAATGCTAGATTCCAAACTCTATATCTTTAAATACCCAATTGAGAGATGAATGCATTTATTGTATTAGTGCATTTAAACAACACCAAACTGTACATTTAAACAAGTTTAATTAAACATTTATAAATAATAATATCATTAGTAGCCTACCGTAATTATCGCATATTCACAACAGATAGGCTATATTTACATATTCATTCAACATAACTCAGAACAAGATAATAACAACTAAAAGTATCTTATTTAATTATAAAACATTTTATTTTAATATAACAGCAGAGAAAAATAGTCTAATAACTCGTATATAATAGAGAATATATACGTAAATAGATAACAGTCTGGTATTATTGGCCTTTTTCTGATAAACAAATTTAATCTAATATACTTTTTGTTTGTAGAAATTAGCATATACGCAAACACTCAGGACTTTCTGTTGACAGTGAGAAAGACAAAGGTCAACCACGGGAAATGTAACAAAAGAATACCGCGAAATTCAGTGCGGTCAATATGACCGTCTATGGCTGAAATAAGTAAATATGTTCATTTGGTTTTATGCCTTATGTGTAATTTATATGAAAAAGATTTTAAATGAAAATACAGACACTTTTAGGAAAAAAAAGGGACCAGAAGGATTTTATTTTATTTTCAACAAAGTTATTGCAGATATAAAATTCAAAACGGTCGAAATGACCGTAATGGCCGTTCTAGTGTGAATGTCATCACACAAACACAATTGAGCTTTGTTCAAAGGGCCAAGGAAGCGTTTTAAATTTGTAGAAAGAACTGTCAAGAAGGTTAAAGTCAAAACTCAATATATGTGTGTGTGTGTGTGTGTGTGTGTGTGTGTGTGTGTGTGTGTCTGTGTGTGTGTGTGTGTGGGTGTGTGGTTTCATTAATTTTGGTTATTTTGGCATCAAGACAAAGAAAGTGTTTTCAAGGCTAAAGAAAGGTCTTCCTTCCAAAACATTGAGCTCTAGAGCTTAGAGCTACGAAGTTATCTAACAAATGAAGTACCTCTATTTTCTTATGTCCTTGATAAGTCCCATATGGATGGCTTGTATTGTCTATTAACATTGCAAAGAGAAACATTTATATGTTTCATCATACTGTCTCAACTAATTTAGAAGTTATGTGATGCAGGACAAATTTTGGTTTGCATTGTTGCCCTTCTGCAAATTATATTTATTTATTTATTTGTCTGCTTGTATGTTTGTTAATTTTGCACAGGTTGTATAATATGCATTCACCGCTCGTTTATCTAGTGGAGAAATAATCTGTTTTGGCATACATTTTCATGTAATTTTCAATTAATGAGTGGATACATGTTTTATTCAAGTTTTATTTGTTTGCAAGTTTTTTTTTTTTTTGGACTCTACAGTTCCCATTGAAGGTAAACTTTGGATGAAATTTATTTGGAGGAACAGTTCTCCAAAACCATTTCAAACCTTTCAGATGACCTTCTTTCTTCTTCGAAACAAAAGGAAATAATTTATCAAACATTCAGTTGGGTGAGTTCAATAGAATGGCAGAATATTCTGACTAATTTAAATGCTTAAAAAAGCTCCCAAGGCTCACATCATTCAGGTTTGGTCAAAAACACAGTAGTTGAACCAGGGGCGTAGCCACGAGTGTACCAGGGTGTGCCGGAGCCACCCACAGTGGCAGCTGGCACACCTAAAAATGGATGCAGAATAATTTTTTTACAGTCTCAATAAAAAAATGTTTTACTAAACTTGGGCTATTGTTGTTTACTTAGAAAAAAATATATATTTAAAATCAACCCTTTCACGCGTAAGTTACAAATATTTTAACTGACCCCTTGTTTCCATGGCGACGCAGCATGATTGTCACGTGACACAACGCCTATTCGTTTTATTTAGTTTTTCCTTTTTTATTAAAAAATATTCACAAACCTGCTTACCATGGTATTACCAACTATCTGATATTCCAATTCTTCGTTTTAAAAACCTTTATAAATTATATTGATCTATAACGAGATGAGCGCTGCAGTTTAAAGTCAGCTCAAATCTGTCAGCCGGATTTACAGCACCTGAATTCCCCAGTTTCTCCCAAAATACATGAAAGTACGTGGCTGTTGAACTGGGGAGAAGAATAGAGTAAACTTCATAATTCCGCCATGTGTGTCTGATATATGAATAATAAAACACGTCGGCAAATTACATTTGAATAGATTTTTTGTGCTGCTTCCATAGACATCATTGTGTATTTTACCAACTACAAATGTATTGTTTTACTAGTACTTATGTGTATTTAAATGTCTGAAACATAAAATAAAGATTATGAGGTTGAAAACACTGCATATTAGTTATATGACAAGCGCTGAGTGTCACGACCCACACACGAGGGAAACAGGGATAGATCCAAAAGCAGTAGTTTAATGGGGTAATCCGTAAATCGTCATCCAGTCCATGCAAGGGTCAAAATCCAAATAGCAATCCAAAACAAGAACAAGACAAGAAACAGGCAACCGAAGTGGTGTGATATATAATACAAGGACTCCGTGACACATACTAAAACAGACAGGGTATATATACACAGGGAATAGACAATGATAATGGGGAAATGGCTGAGTGCAATGATCAGTGATAAGGAACCAGCCGAGTGCAATGAGAAGACAAGGATCGTGGGAAATGTAGTTCAATAGTGTGATGGACACCGTGGGGAAGGAGGACATCTAGTGGTGACCCAAGGAACATAAACCAGACACTGTGACATAACCCCCCCTCTACGGAGCGGCTACCAGACGCTCCAAGACCACAAGAAACAAACAAAAACAAGAGTCCCAGGCGGGGAGGTGGTAAGGCGGAGGATCAGGGGGTGGGATGGGGGGCCAGGTCCATGGAGGGGAACAGGAACAAGGGGGAACGGCTTAAGCGGCAGCCAGGGCAAAACAGACAGTCCATCAGGCGGCCAGGGCGAAGCAGACAGTCCCATCGGGCGGCCAGGGCGGTGAAGACCCCTCGGGCGGGCCAGGGCGGTGAAGACCCCTCGGGCGGCCAGGGCGGTGAAGACCCCTCGGGCGGCCACGGCGGTGAAGACCCCTCGGGCACGGCCACGGCGGTGAAGACCCCTCGGGCGGCCACGGCGGTGAAGACCCCTCGGGCGGGCCCACGGCGGTGTGAAGACCCCTCGGGCGGCCACGGCGGTGAAGACCCCCTCGGGCGGCCACGGCGGTGAAGACCCCTCGGGCGGCCACGGCGGAGACGACCAGGGTGAAGCCGACCACTCGGGCGGCCATGGCGGTGAAGACCAAGGCGGAACAGAGACAGACCCTGGCTCAGGAACAGTTACAACCGGCTCAGGAACTGGAACAGACACCACCGGCTCAGGAACGGGAACTGGAACAGACACCACCGGCTCAGGAACGGGGAACAGCAACAGACACCACCGGCTCAGGAACGGGAACAGCAACAGACACCACCGGCTCAGGAACGGGAACAGCAACAGACACCACCGGCTCAGGAACGGGAACAGCAACAGACACCACCGGCTCAGGAACTGAAACTGCAACAGACACCACCGGCTCAGGAACGGGAACAGCAACAGACACCACCGGGCTCAGGAACTGGAACTGCAACAGACACCACCGGCTCAGGAACTGCAACAGACACCACCGGCTCAGGAACTGGAACTGCAACAGACACCACCGCCTCAGGAACTGGAACTGCAACAGACACCACCGGCTCAGGAACTGGAACTGCAACAGACACCACCGGCTCAGGAACTGGAACTGCAACAGACACCACCGGCTCAGGAACTGGAACTGCAACAGACACCACCGGCTCAGGAACTGGAACTGCAACAGACACCACCGCCTCAGGAACTGGAACTGCAACAGACACCACCGGCTCAGGAACTGGAACTGCAACAGACACCACCGGCTCAGGAACTGGAACTGGAACAGACACCACCGGCTCAGGAACTGCAACAGACACCACCGGCTCAGGAACTGCAACAGACACCACCGGCTCAGGAAACTGCAACAGACACCACCGGCTCAGGAACTGCAACAGACACCACCGGCTCAGGAACTGCAACAGACACCACCGGCTCAGGAACTGCAACAGACACCACCGGCTCAGGAACTGCAACAGACACCACCGGCTCAGGAACTGCAACAGACACCACCGGCTCAGGAACCGCAGGCGTGACGTGAAGCTCAGGCTCGGCAGCCCTGCTGTGTCTCCTCCAAGCACGCAGTACTGCTACCGCATAAAAAAGGAAGACAGCCTTCTTTGCCGTGGCAGGGACTGGCGGGGAACAGCCTCCGGTACAGGATCCGTCTCTGCATCAGCAGACGTGACGCGAACAGTCTCTGGATCGGCGGACGTGCAGTGTCTCCTCCATGCATGCAATAATGCCACTGCATAAAAGAGGAAGACCGCCCTCCTTGCCATGGCAGGACTGATGGTAGGCAGTTCTGAGACGACCTCCGAGATGACAGCAGGTTGCACAGGGAC
Organism: Phoxinus dragarum; assembly: GCA_033366665.1. Classification (NCBI taxonomy): domain Eukaryota; kingdom Metazoa; phylum Chordata; class Actinopteri; order Cypriniformes; family Leuciscidae; genus Phoxinus; species Phoxinus dragarum. The sequence continues at coordinate 53,514 of JARPMJ010005454.1, forward strand.
AGCCTCTGGGATGACAGCAGGCTGCAAGGGGACGACCACCGGGACGACAGCTGGCTGTTCGGGCACGGCCTCCGGGACGACAGCGAGATGCTCGGAGGGGACGGCCTCCGGGACGACAGCGGGCTGCTCGGAGGGGACGGCCTCTGGGATGACAGCAGGCTGCACAGGGACGGCCACCGGGATGACAACGGGCTGTACGGGGGACGGCCACCGGGTTGGTCTCTGGTTCACTGGGGAGGCAGGAAGTCTTCCTCCTCCTCCTTCGTGTCCAGCGAGCGACTGGGTGCTGTTCTCTCCTCGGAATTAACCGGGGAGCGCAGCACTCTCCTCCCTGAAACGAGCACACAACGCAAAACACTCATCTAAAGTCATGCGTGGCTCCTCCTCTTCGGCTCGAGGATTCCCATTCTGCTGTCTCCTCTCCCTCTTCGTGATTGAGAAAAAGTCACGAAGACTCATACCGCTGGATCTTGTGGTGACGGAGTCCTTCTGTCACGACCCACACACGAGGGAAACAGGGATAGATCCAAAAGCAGTAGTTTAATGGGGTAATCCGTAAATCGTCATCCAGTCCATGCAAGGGTCAAAATCCAAATAGCAATCCAAAACAAGAACAAGACAAGAAACAGGCAACTGAAGTGGTGTGATATATAATACAAGGGACTCCGTGACACATACTAAAACAGACAGGGGTATATATACACAGGGAATAGACAATGATAATGGGGAAATGGTCTGAGTGCAATGATCAGTGATAAGGAACCAGCCGAGTGCAATGAGAAGACAAGGATCGTGGGAAATGTAGTTCAATAGTGTGATGGACACCGTGGGGAAGGAGGACATCTAGTGGTGACCCAAGGAACATAAACCAGACACTGTGACACTGAGTGCATCCGTCTCTGGCTCAGCGCCAGCCAACGCACGAAAAAGCAGTTTGAATCGGGCAGTTCTGTGACGTCACTGAACATTCTAAATCATACTCTCAGGGGCACAGAAATATAGAATCCAATATAATGGTGCTATAACGCTCAAAATGTTAAAATATAAATGTGGCACACCCATATTTTCATATGCACACCCAAAGTCTCTTTTCTGGCTACGCTACTGAGTTGAACACACTATTACTTTTCTTTGGGTCATCCATTGCTTCACACTCCAGTCCAGTAGGTGGTGGAAATGCACATTTTATGTTGAGAAACACCATAAGAAGCCGACGAACATTTCCACTGCCTTGGGAGATTCAGCACCCAAGGACGACTTCCTGGAAATCAGCCAGGGAAACCAGGACAGCATATTACAGCCTCCGATAACACCAGAGCAACAGCCCCTCTCACCAGACACATTTTCCCTCTCTCCAGCATCTCCACTTCTGTGCTTCTCAGAGAAAATGGAAAAAACTGGTGTATGCTGGAACCAAACTATCCAACTCTTTTGCAAGCCCCCAGATATCAATCAAAAAAACGGCAGGTCCCACAACCACCAAAGCCTGCGGGCCCAGCTCGCCCTCCCCCTCCCCCTCCTCCTGTGAGAGCTCTTCGGCCTCTGCCACGACGACAGGGCTCACAACGTCAGGGCTCACACCCTCCTCCTGCTCGAGGTGAACCAAAAACAACTGATACCAACTCTCAGTGATATGTGTCGGGTCCCCCGCTATGATAACAGTAAGTTTCTCAAATGTTTACAGAACAAGCGGGGAACCCAGTGTGCCTGTATCTTTCTCTATTGTTTGTTCGATTTAACACAGTCTCACCCCCAAAACGTCACATACTGACGGGTATTGACCATACGGCAACATACGACGAAAAGGGTACCCTTTAACGTCCATATGTGACGATTCGGGTATGGTTGGGTTTAGGTATGCGTTAGGGTACCGCTAGGAGGCGCTGCTGGTGCGCTTATGTCTGCGTTCTCATATTGACGTTATAGGGGTACCCTTTTCGTCGTATGTTGACGTATGGTCAAGACCCGTCAGTATGTGACGTTTTGGGGTGAGACCGGGCTGTTCGATTACATGATAGAAAAGTCTAAGGCAGTGGTCTCAAACTAGTTGCCCGCGGGCCTCGTGATGATATTTTGTGGCCCCCTATTTGACATCAAAGTTTAATGTTAGTGCGTTTCTTTCCTAAAAAAAAAAAAGCGCCGCACGCAACGACTCAGCAAAAAAAAAAGGGCGTTTCAGAACAACGCGCGGGCCGTTACCAGGTTACCAATTACCAGGTCCCATTGACTGCCATAGTAGGAAAAAAAAATACTATGGAAGTCAATGGGACCTGGTAACTGTTTGGTTACTGACATTTTTCTAAATATCTTCCTTTGTGTTCAGCAGAAGAAAGAAATTCATACAGTTTTTGAAACAACTTGAGGGTGAGTATATGATGACAGAATTTTCATTTTAAAGTGAACTATCCCTTTAAGGATGTAGCACTGTGTGATCATTTCTGTATTTTCTTTGATATATTGATCTCTCCTGCCAATGAAGCTATATCTGTGTCTGTCAAGAAGAGATGCTTAAATGAGAACACTAGTGTACTTTATGAAGGGCTATATCTTCAACACCAAGCATATCTGCTGACTCTGATTTTCTCCTTGATTATTTTAACTCAAAAGTTAAAAGTGTAATTGATGATATTGCTCCTGTGAAAGTCAGGAAGAGTGGTAGACAAAAAGCACCCTGGAGAAACTTAACAGCAGTGCAAAATATGAAAAAGACCATGCAGAAATACAGAGTGCATGTGGCAGAAGACAAAACTTGTAGTCCATTATAACATCTACAAAGACACAATACATGCTTTTAATATGGAACTAAGCAAAGCTAGACATACTTTCTTCTCAAATATTATAAACAGCAACTTAATAAATAACACACACAGTCTTTTTGCTACTGTAGAGAGACTGACAAACAGCCAGATTCCCAAATGCTCCCAGACAGCAAGTGCAGTGAGTTTGCTTCTTTCTTCTCTGAGAAAATCAATACTATCAGAAAGGTGATCAACACATCCTTGAGTTGCACTGGGGTCAGACAGATCAGACCCACAACCTGAGAAAATAGTTACTATGTCTGATTTCAAATAAATTGATGGCAACATTTTGGAAGAAACCGAAAAACCTTAAAACATCAAAATGCGCCCTTGACGTTCTTCCCACATCTTTCTTCAAAAGTGTGTTAAACAGCTTAGAAGCAGATCTCCTAGAAGTGGTAAATGCCTCACTTCTCTCTGGAAGTTTTCCAAACTCCATGAAAACTGCAGTTGTCAAACCCCTCCTGAAAAGACTATACGACTATGTTAAGCAACTATAGGACCGATCTCAAATCTTACTTTCATAGGAAAGATTGTTTAAAAAGTTGTCTTCAATCAGTTGAAACAAATTCTTAAGCTCAAATGTATACTTTGACAGTTTTCAATCTGGTTTCCGATCGCATCACAGCACAAAGACAGAGCTCATAAAGATAATAAAGGATATTCGCTTAAATACTGATACAGGTAAATTATCAGTACTGGTACTACTCAACCTCAGTTGCTGCATTTGACACTTTCGATCACAACATACTTCTTGACAGGCTGGAAAACTGTGTGGGCTTTCTGGGATAGTCCTAAAATGGTTCAGGTCATACTTAGAAGCGAGAGGTTATTATGTGAGTATAGGAAGCCATAAGTCTGAGTGGACATCCATGACATGCGGAGTTCCTCAAGGCTCAATACTTGCTTGCGCCACTCCTATTCAACCTGTACATGCTCCCAATGAGCCAAATAATGAGAAAGAATTGCTGCATAGATTTGGTAATTGCTTACCACAGCTATGGCAGACGACACACAGATCTACTTAGCCCTATCGCCTAACGATTACAGCCCCATTGACTCCCTGTTTCCAATGCATTGAGGAAGTAAACAGTTGGATGTGCCAAAACGTTCTTCAGTTAAACAAAGACAAAACAGTCATTGCGTTTGGAAACAAAGATGAAGTTCTCAAGGTGAATGCATACCGTCACTCTAGGGGTCAAATAACAAAAAATCAAGTCAGGAATCTTGGTGTGTCTCTAGAGTCAGACCTTAGCTTCAGTAGTCATGTCAAAACAATAACTAAATCAGCATACTATCATCTGAAAAATATTGCAAGAATTAGATGCTTTGTTTCCAGTCAAGACTTAGAAAAACTTGTGCATGCTTTCATCACCAGCAGGGTGGATTATTGTAATGGACTCCTCACTGGCCTTCGGTTGCAGCTCATACAGAACGCTGCTGCCAGGATCCAGAGCAGAACCAGAAAAATAAACATATCACACCAGTCCTCAGGTCTTTACACCTGCTCCCAGTTACATTTAGGATTGATTTTAAAGTATTATTACTGGTTTATAAATCCTTCAATAGCCTAGGACCTCAATACATTGCAGATATGCTCACTGAATATAAACCTAACAGATCACTCAGATCATTAGGAACACATCAGCTAGAAATACCAAGGGTTCACTCTAAGCACGGCGAGTCCGCTTTTAGCTATTATGCCAGCCCGCAGCTGGAACCAGCTTCCAGAATAGATCAGGTTTGCTCCTACATTCAAATCCAGACTCAAAAACACTTCTGTTTAGCTTTGCATTTACTGAATGAGCAACCCGGTCTCACCCCAAAAACGTCATATACTGACGGGTCTTGACCATACGTCAACATACGACGAAAAGGGGTTTGTGACGTTTTTGGGGTGAGACTGTGTTAGAATGAGCACTGTGCCACTGTTCGTCCGACTGTTTGTACTGTATTTTATTTTATTTTTTATTCTAAACTGTTTTAATAATTCTTATTTATTTTGATTATTTTAATTTTCTTCTTTGTAAAGCACTTTTAATTACCATTGTGTATGAAATGTGCTATATAAATAAACTTGCCTTGCCTTGCCTTCGGACAATGGCAGGGTACACAATTTTTACAAACATAGAACAGAACTTCACTTAATCTTTCATGAGTTCCATATCAATAAAATATTATAATGAGTTGTCCCAAGTGGCAATGCAACATTTGATAAGTCATTAGATTACTTTTACACCTCTTTACACCTCAGACTAATTATTCAGTTCAGTGGTTTTCAGGCTTTTGAGGGGTGCACATGTGTATGCAAAGCCTACAAAATCGTATCAATTGACAAACTGTAAAATATAACAGGTTGAGCGAGTCCTCTGCTATGAACGCTAAAATGTTGATCATCAAAATCATTCTAAATGGTAGCACCAAAGCTACAATAATTTTTTTTCTGTATAATATAAATACATAGAGAATATAAATACAAAACACAGCGCTCGGCATAAAAACCTTTTCATGTGCTTGTCCTTTGGACAATCAAATCAGTTATTCACTTGACCGAGTAAAAGAAATGAATGTCTGGAAACAAATATTTTTTCTATATATTTTTTTGTGTTGTAAATTCAATTCAATTCAATTCAATTCAAGTTTATTTGTATAGCGCTTTTCACAATACATATTGGTTTCAAAGCAGCTTTACAGAGAAAATGCATTTCAAAATATATACATACAAAAATACATTTAGTTAATCATAAAATTTAGGGCATAACATATCGCCGGCGTTGGGTCGTTCTCTTCACAGGCGTCGAGTCGTCTCATCACAGGCGTTTGGGGCATCTGAAGTCTCCATGAGAGGCTGGATACATAACTGGAGCTGACGAACTCTATTTGAGTTATCTCGGGACAGGCGTCCCGAGATAACAACAAAAAAGGGCAGATGGGAAATAATTAGCGTAGCTGCTGTTCATAATATGAATGCATTTGATCTGATTTAACTGTAGTATAAAAGGTATGAGATGCATCATGTGAATGCTTGGCTAAAGAGATGCGTCTTTAATCTAGTTTTAAACTGGGAGAGCAAGTCTGAGCCTCGGACAATATCAGGAAGGCTATTCCAGAGTTTAGGAGCTAGATGTGAAAACGCCCCTCCCTCCTTTAGTGGACTTAGTAATCCTAGGTACGACCAGAAGCCTCGAATTTAGCGATCTTAAAGAGCGCGAATGGATTATATGGCGATAGAAGATCTCTTAAATACACAGGAGCTAAACCATTTAGGGCTTTATAGGTCAGTAACAATACTTTGTAATTGATACGGAACTTAATAGGTAACCAGTGTAGAGATGATAAAATTGGTGTTATATGATCATATTTTCTTGACCTAGTAAGAACTCTAGCAGCTGCATTTTGGACTAACTGTAGCTTGTTTACGGAGGATGCAGGGACAACCAGCTAATAAATGCATTACAGTAATCTAGTCTCGAGGTCATGAATGCATGAAGCTAACTTTTCTGCATCAGAAACTGATAGCATATTACGTAGCTTAGCAATGTTTCTAAGGTGGAAAAATGCCGTTTTTTGTAACATATGAAATATGATTTTTAAAAGACAGGTCGCAGTCTAGTATGGACACCCAGGTCTTTTACTGTAGAGGATAAAGTAACAGGGACGTCCATCTAGATTAAGGTTGTATTGTGAGAGGTTTTGTGGGCGTTTTTTTGGACCAATCAGTAATACCTCCGTTTTATCTGAATTTAATAGAAGAAAATTACACGTCATCCAATATTTTATATCTTTAACACACTCTGTCATTTTAGATAATTTAGTGTTATCATCTGGGTCTTGATGAAATATATAATTGAGTGTCATCAGCATAACAGTGGAAACTTATTCCATGTTTTCTTATAATATTACCAAGTGGGCAGCATATAAATTGAGAATAGCAGGGGGCCTAATACAGATCCCTGCGGCACTCCATAATTTACTGACGTTTATCTTTGATTTTTCCCCATTTAAATGGACAAAATGGTAAACGTCTGATAGGTACGATCTAAACCAGCTTAATGCCTGTCCCTGAACACCAGTGTAATTTTGAAGTCGATCTAAGAGTATTTTATGATCTATAGTGTCAAACCGCAGCACTAAGATCGAGTAAAACTAGTATTGAGATACAGCCTTGGTCAGAAGCTAAAAGTAAATAATTTGTAATTTTAACCAGCGCAGTTTCTGTGCTATGATGTGGCCTGAATCCAGACTGAAACTTTTCATAGATATCGTTTTCTTGCAAGAAAGAGCACAGTTGAGCGGACACAACTTTTTCTAGTATTTTAGACATAAATGGAAGATTTGAAATGGGTCTGTAATTTGCTAGGTTATTTGGATCTAATTGTGGTTTCTTAATAAGAGGTTTTATAACTGCCAGCTTGAATGTTTTTGGAACGTGACCTAAAGATAGAGACGAGTTAATAATATTGAGAAGAGGCTCTTCCACTACAGGTAACACTTCTTTCAGTAGTTTTAGTGGGGTATTGGATGTAATAAACAAGTTGTTGGTTTAGATGCAGTGATAAGTTTATTTAGCTCTTCCTGTCCTATAGTTGTAAAGCGCTGTAGTTGTTCTTGAGGGGCGATAATTGAGGCTGAATCATTAAGACGCTGTCAAAGATTGTACATTTACAATTGTGTTTCTGATGCTTTCTATTTTCTCAGTGAAGAAATTCATGAAATCATTACTATATAAAATGTAACGGAATATTTTGTTCAGGTGATGTCTGTTTATTTGTTAATCTAGCCACAGTGTTAAATAAAAACCTTGGATTGTTTTGGTTATTTTTCTATTAGTTTGCGGAGATGCTCAGCCCTGGCTGCTTTTAGAGCCTTTTTATAACGTGACATACTGTCTTTCCACGCGATTCTAAAGACCTCTAAATTTTGTTTGTTTCCATTTGCGCTCTAAGTTACGAGTTTCTCTCTTGATAACATGCGTAGCACTGTTGTACCATGGTGCTTTAGTTTTCTCTCTAACCTTTTTTAATCTAATTGGTGCAACAATTTCTAATGTACTAGAGAAAATGGTGCTCATACTGCTAGTCATTTCCTCTAGTTCATCTGTTAGTTTTGGGTTCACTGAGGAGCAGGAGATAGATCAGGTAAGCTATTCAAGAATCTATCTATAGTAGTTGGAAGGATTGTTCTGCCTGGGTCGATAACGCGGCGCAACATGACACATTTCAGCGTACGTAGTATGCAAGTTACCATGTAATGATCAGTGACATCATCACTTTGCGGGTATAATATCTATATCGGTTGGATCGGTTCCATATGATATAATTAAATCTAGAGTATGATTAAGACGATGAGTGGGACCACTAACGTTTTGCTTGACCCCAAAGGAGTTTAGTAAATCTGTAAACGCAGCCCCTAACGCATCATTTGTGTTATCAACGTGTATGTTGAAATCTCCAACAATTATTGCCTTATCGACATTGACTAATAGATCTGAGAGAAAATCTGCAAACTCTTTTAGGAAATCAGTGTAAGGCCCTGGGTGGTCTATATACAGTAGCCAAGGCTAGAGATAATAGGGATTTCTTTCTTACATCTAGGAGCGTAACATTTAGCACAAGTACTTCAAACGAATTAAAACCTGTGGCCTGTTTTCTGAGTAACATTAAGAATATCTCTGTAGATTGTTTGCAACACCGCCGCCACGACCAATCAGACGGGGCTCATGCTTATAACCGTATCCTGGTGGAGTGGACTCATTAAGACCGAAATAATCATTCGATTTAAGCCAGGTTTCAGTAAGGCAGAGTACATCGAAGCTGTTATCAGTGACCATTTAATTTACAATAACCGCCTTAGGTGTAAGCGATCTAATGTTTAGAAGACCTAGCTTTAGAAATTGTTTTTTGTTCACTAATATTGAGATTTTCTGGTTTAATCACAATTAGATTTTTCTTAGATCCTACAGTAGATTTATTGTTTTGGCCTCACTAAACGAGGAATAGACACAGTTTCTATAAAGTGTTCTACACTGGTACTTATATCAATTAATTTGGAGACAGCAAAGAATGTGATTTGGACTTTGACTTACTAGTCATATGGTGTGTAACGTCTTGGAGATGTTGTCCGACAGAACAGCCGCTCTGATTCTGCTGGGGTGCAGGCCATCAGCACGGTAGAGCCTAGGTCGCTCCCAAAACAGATTCCAATTATTTACAAAGAGCAGTCTCTGTTCATTACACCATGACATTAACCATTCATTTAGTGCAAACAATCTACTGAACCTTTCTTGTCCTTAGTCGGTTACGTGGGAAGCGGTCCAGACACGACGATCTTTGCTTCAGGCGATGTTCTGCGTACCGTCTC
>JARPMJ010005455.1:0-62668 GCA_033366665.1 Phoxinus dragarum
TGAACAAGAGTGGTGGACAAATTTTTTTTGACAATGGTTCCTCTCTTGAGTTTTTGACTATAATAGAATTGGCCATGGACCCATTTAACATTGGAGTCAATGGGCATGTCCGAAAATGTCATTAAAACAGCCAATAATGTTCGTTTACAAAACTGTTAAACTCACCGAGTGGTTAGTGGTGTTCGTTGATGATTATAAACAATATATCGTCGCAATATATGATTCCAATCCGTTTATTGTGCTATAGTGGAACTATTTTTTCAGACACTTCACAACCGTGTAACTTCCGCTCAATATTTGAATCTGAAGCGTTAGCACACTCCCGACCACTAGATGGCGATAACCAATGTTTATGTCTCGCGGGACACTCACGGTCACAGTCGAGTTCAACCAGAGAATGTCTAATAGGAAGAGAATTGGCGTACTTCCAGGGTTCTGGATTTGTTGCAGTAACACGTCTCTATTCATGCGGGGGCGCTCGCGAGCGAGTGCAGAATGAATGGAGGTCTATGGCAAAATACCCCTCAAAACCCACTTTTCTCAGGATATAATTTTTTGTCTAGTAATTTAAATGTTATATTCGAAAGGGGGGGTTAAGATAATACACTCAGCTGAAAATTGCATTTTTAAGTTCACTTATCTGCTCTAAAAAAGCGTTCAAAAATGTAATGACGTCACATCACATATACACTGTAAAAAATTCTGCTGTGATTTTACAGTAAATTACTGGCTACTAATTGCATTACTTTCACAGTAATTTACAGTAAGAAAAATTTAATGTAAATTACAGCAAAATGACAGTTGTGTACAGTGATTTCACAGTTAATGATATCACATCATTACTGTAATTTCACAGTGCATAACTGTATAAATATAGTTATCAGCTGTAACTTGAACAGTAATTTATTGTGTTTCAGCTGTAAAAGTAATGCAATTAGTAGCCAGTAATTAACTGTAAACTTACAATTTAATACAGTGCAATATGATGACATAAAAGTAGTAAAAAAAAGATTAAACAATAGTTTCCACAATTGATTTTATTTTCAATAAAATTGTTACAACAATATAACAAACGTTGCAAGAGTCGTTGCATAACAGCGGGGCAAGAGTCGGCAACGGGCTAGAGTCGGCAACGAGATGGCAGTCCAAAAAACACAGCCAGAGGTAAATAACAAAAAAATAAGTAGAAGTGAAGGTCTTGACCAGAAGGGCAGTCCAACATATTCAGTGGCGATATGGCAAGTAAAAACGGATTGCCAACAATGACTGGAGCAAATGAAAAAAGTAATACCATCAAAACAAAACAAATAACATAGCAACCCAATAGCCAACAGATGAGGCGAACCTAGATGACGAAAATCTGGATGGCGAAAATCTGGTCCATGGTATCCAGACTGCCTTTCAGCGTGAATAAAATCGCGCTGCGCAAAGGCAGTATGGGAAACCTAGGCTAATCCTCCACCCCAACTGCTCGCCAATTTCAGATCCCTCCATTTTCACATCGCTGAAGATTCTCCTCTCACTGAAGACACGTCCAGTCAAGACGTCCCAAAGTCTGCACAGTGGGTTGTGATGTAGCTGGTTCTTCCTGAACAAAATGAAGAATCAGTATTAGAAAAGAGAAGTAAATTGATTCAATTTATACTCCCAATGACAAGCTAAAATCTTACTTAAAGGGATAGTTCACCTAGAACTGAAAATTCTGTCATTTACTCGCCCTCAAGTTGTTCCAAACCGGTTTTGAGTTTTTCTTTATTTGAGCAAAAAATATATTTTGAGAATTGAAAATTAAACAGTTGATGGGCCCTATTGACTTCCATAGTAAAAAAAAAAAATATATATATATATATATACTATGGAAGTCAATGTGGCCCCATCAACTGTTTAATTTTTTGGGTAAACTACACATCCTGCAACATCTCGTTGGCATCCATGTAATGTGCTTCTATAATGTATTTCAGCTTCAACACATTAGACAATTTTGCTTAAAGGGTTAGTTTACACAAAAATTAAAATTATTTTGTTAATTACTCACCCTCATGTAAATTCACACCTATAAGACCTTTGTTGATCTTCGGAACACAAATGAAGATATTTTTAATGAAATTCTGAGAGCTTTCTGACCTTCCATTGGGAGCAATGCAACTAACACATTCAAGGCCCAGAACGATTGGAAAGACATCATTGAAGTAATCCATGTGACTGCAGTGGTTTAACCAATTTTATGAAGCGATGCGGATGCTTTGTTTTTGCAACGACAAGGAGGAGCACTACGACGCATGCATATTGTGTTGACTCGAGACTGGGTGTTGTTCCGTGAATGTGGCTTTAGATAATATAATTTTGTAAAACAGAGGTAAATTATGGTTTTAAATTATAAATTGAGGTTAAACTACTGGAGTCACATGGATTACTTTAATGGTGTCGTTACTACCTTTCTGGGGCTTGAATATATTAGTTGTGAAGGCTCCCAATGGAGGAACAGAAAGCTCTTAGAGTTCATCAAAAATATCTTCATTTGTGTCCCCGAAGATGAACGCAGTTCTTACAGGTTTGGAACGGCACGAGGGTGCATAATTAAGGACGGCATTTTTTTGCTGAACTATACCTTTAAGGAATCCTGGAAACACCTTAAATCAGCATGTATTCGCCAATTTTTCTGGAAGAACTGAAATGCAGATAAGAAAACTGAAACAGTTTCACAAAAACAAAACAAAAACTTTCTGCATTTTTACATTTTCCATAAAAAGAAAGAAAAGCAGTTTTGAATTATTCACTTGAAGCTTCATATAAAATACCCAGAAAAGTAAAATGTTAGCTGCAGCCCTATTTTACAGTGCAAAGTATGATAATAAAAGCATAAAAGCACTTTTATGAAATAAGCTTGTTCCCACATTTGACAAATTGTGTTTACACAAATATATTGCTTTAACTTTAGCATCATTTAAAGGTTAGTTCACCCAAAAATTAAAATTCTGTCAGTAATTACTCTCCCTCATGTTGTTCCAAGACTTTCGTTCATGTACACAAACGAAGATATTTTTGATGAAATCTGAGAGCTGGATCACTCTTCCATAGGCTTCTTAAGGGATTGAAACTTGCCGGCCCAGAAAGTTATTAAAGACATTGTTAAAATAGTCCAAGTGACTACAGTGGCTCAACCATATGATTATCAAGCGACGAGAATACTTTTTGTGCGCAAAAAAATGAACGACATTATTCCACTATTCATTATGTTCTCCGTGGGCCTGAGTGTGTTCACGTAGTGTAACTGCTCAGTGCGTCTGTGTTGCACATCACACGCATCACACACATGACCAGCGCCGGCCAATATGAGCCTACGTGGTGACGTGCAACACAGACGTGCTGCACAGTTATACTACGTGAACTAGGGGTGGGAATCTTTTACCATCTCACGATTCAATTCGATTCCGATTCATGAGGCCACGATTCGATTCAAAATCGATTTTCGATTCAAAAAGATTTTCGATTCAAAACGATTCGATTCGATTATCATGTAGAACACAACCGGTGAAGACAAAAAAACATCTATATTTCTCAGTCAGACACAGTAACTTAAAGAATAACAAGTTATGAAAATAAAGTGCTTCTTTCAAAATGAATAATAGTCCTACCCCTAAGTTACCTGGCGATGAAGCAGCGATAGGCCGAGTTTTTTTTTTTTTTTTTTGCCCTCTCGGAGTTGGCAGGGAGTTTCGTGAAGCGCTGCAGTGTGCGTTGGTCTGCAGCTGGCGGCTGACTGTACGTTCACACCGCCGCCGACTTGAGCTGCAAAAAAGCTTTGGCCGCCCTGTCAAGGACTTGTCAAAAAGTACGGGGAATCTTGTTGACGCTTTGGCCGCTCTGACGTAGCAGCATTCACAATGATATGTAAACAGAAAAAACAAGCAATGCATTCGGCAGTTTAGGATATCGCACAAGATTTGTTAACACAGAAAACGTTTCATCACTGGAGAGTTTTTTTTCCCGACACCATCGTATTAATTGATTTTGATTAATATGCGCGGGCCGGAGAGAGAGAGAGAGCAGACAGCGCTCGGGTGAGTGCGCCGCGCGCGGCCGGCTCTCTCTCTCTGCTCGTTCTTATGCCCTGTCAAGCGCGCCCTGTTAAACTGACAGGACTTAAAACACATGCAAATGGTAGGAACGAAAGATCTCCCTCTCATCCATTTGCTTCCTTTTTTGTTTTAGTGATTTGCCGCTCACGTCCCGTATAGGCTAGTTACAAAAATGGAGGCGAACAGCCAGCTGATTTTATTTATTTATTAAATCGATTCTTGGACATTTCAGATCGATTCTGAATCGTTGCAAATGAGAATCTAGATTCTTCTGTGAATCGATTTTTTGGCACACCCCTAACGTGAACCCACTCGAGGCCCACAGTGAACATAATGAATAGTGGAATAAAGTCGTTCGTTTTGTTTGTTTTTTTGCCCACAAAAAGTATTCTCGTCACTGCAACTAAGAAAAATAACTTAAATTATCATTTTGCTACAATATTTGCTTGAACATGTTAAACATCTAATTTCTGTAATACATTTTAATTGTAACTTTTAAACTTGTAAAATGTTCAAATGTATGTTTTAATTTTATGTTAAAGCTGGTGTAGTAATGCAAATTATGTATATTATTGATTGAATATTTTTTTGCTCCAGATGTTGCATATATCGTATAGAAAATGTAAATATAAATACAGAAATGCATTGCCATTTTACACATTGCATTGCCATTTTGCATGTTACATTTTCATATTGACATTTGGTATCTGTATGCTACCATACTTTATGAATGTCAGAGTTTTATGTGAATATACTTTCAATTATAAAATCACTCTGTCATTATGGCAAACAATTTATCTTAGGAATAAAAATTCAACCTCATCAGAAAAAATATCATCATAAGATTAAGATACTCAAATAACTAATTGTAGTGATACTTGCCTCACAGCTCTGAGCTGAGGATGTAACGTTAGACAGACTTTCAGATGTGTGATCAGTGAGACCAGACAGTTTACCCCATCAATCGTCTTCATGATCTAAAAATGAAAAACACATTTGCTGAGTTTCAACAAAGTTCTATGAAAAAAATAATGACATGTATATGACTTAGGGCAGAATCAGGTAATCGCATTAATTTAACGTTAAACACAGAGAACGATGATCAACTATTTTATCTGTGCACTGTTCAGTGGCGTTCAATCACGTTGTTCAACAACTGCATACAGTAATTATGGACTAATATAAAGTACACCAGCATGGCACCTCTAGTTGAGCATTAATTTACAATAATTACGTATTAAATGTGTACGTACGTTACAACACAAAAATATATTTGCAGACGGCTAATATCACTGACTGGATTCGCTATTTACCGGATAACGTTAAGCTATTTACACTCGCTATTGTCATGGTGTAACGTAACGTACATAACGTTAGCTGTAACATAATAAAAAAAATTATTTGGTTAAACATAAACATAAAACCCACCTTTTCATTCCTCTTCGTCTTGTAATTCGAGTCCAGCCTCTAAAGTTCTTCTGACGATAAAGAAGGCGAAAGTCATGGTTCTGGTGCTCGTGCTCTGCTTCCCGCTCTCCCGGTCTATTTGAAAATGTAGTAACGGCTGCGGCCAGCGACCTTGGGCAATCAGTTTCATGTTGCTATGCCTAATAGCAAAGTTAACATATAAACAGTTTATGATGGAGAACAAACGTCATATAATGTACACGCGATTACTTAATACTAGTCAATAATTGCATTAAAAAGTGTATAACGTTAAGTCAAATGGCTAAAAAGCATTTGGTGCGAGGCTAATTTAACTCGCTAAATTAACGTTAAGTGGCTGAAAACATTTATATTTTCGACTTGTGAACTAAATATAAACATAAATTATCAGAACTCACCTTTTAATTTGGTCTTCTTCAAGTTTGATATTTAAAATAAACCTGGACCGTGCCTGCAGTCGTGTGCTCCCCGCTGTCAGTTCAGAAAACTATAACGGCTGAAGTTATTTCGACCAATCAGCGTCTTGTTGCTATGCCAAATACTCAACACAGCAACCAATCATGAATGAAACAGTAATTTGTACCCTTGATGTGAGAACAATTGTACCTTTATTTCAAATGTACAAAACTGTTCTTTGAGGAACATTATTTGCACCATGTACCTTTTTTTCTGAGTGTAGCCAGACTGAAGATGGCACCTTCGTTCTCAGCTAGAATAGGTATTTTTACAGTAATTTGCTGTCATATCACAGCAGATAGTTAATAGTCAGTGAGCGAATCCACATTACTGTGATTTTACAGTAAAACAATAAAAACAGTATTTTACTGTAAAATAACACAGTTAATTATTGTGAATGTCTGGAAATATTTTACAGTGTATGTTATTAGCAGAATGCTAGCATGTTCCGGCCAACAACAGCCCCACCTGTAAGAAATCGAAAGGACATAAGTACTGGTTCATTCAACTTTCGACCTATATGTTGAACTTGCAAAGCCTACAATAATTTCTGAGATTTCTCAACGGCAATCGGGTGAAAGAGGACACATTTAGCCGTCTAGCTCCATTGACTCCCATTCAGTCTGCACTCCGCTCGCGATCACCCCCAGTGGAATTCGAATGGAACTGCAAACCAAAATCAATACAATGGGCTGAATAGGGAGTGCCAAGGCTCTCCGTAGACGGGCTCTGGTTCAACTTCATATTGCACTGGTCAGTGGTCTAATCAGATTCAATGATCTATGCTAAGCTATGCTAAAAGTGCTACCGCCAGGCCCGGAGATCGCTGAATAGATTCGAAAACGGTAAAACTCAACTGTTTAACTCTAGGGGAGATGGAAAATGAGCCTATTTCTAAAAGAAAAGTGGAGTGCTCCTTAAATTACTGCTTGCAGCTTTAATTATTTACTATTATTGTAGTAATAATACTCTTTCACTTTACTGATACAATGTCCACTTTAAGACGTTGCACTTTATACACCGCATGCGCTGGGTCACAGTGAGCATCCAAACTTTAAAGCTGTGTGCATTTGTGAAGAAAAGTATGTGTATTTCTTATTTTAGAAACATGCACGTTACTAATGTTTTTTATTATTATTAATGTATTAATCTTGTAAGTTTGTATGTGCACCAGATGACGTTATTTGATCATCTGTCAGAAAGCTAATGTGCTAGTTCCTCAAACATGTTATAATGTGTTGATGTAATATTAACATTTAAATGTTGAGCTGTTTGCCATTTTACGATTATTTGACATGCTACACTATTATAATTGTGGAATTTTCAGCAAATTGTTGATAGTTTATCTTTTTATGTTCAGTATGAAAATATATCTGTAGCAATTTTAACAATGACTGTAATATTCTTTTATGTCTAATTTGTACTATTTTCCTTTGTTTCAGACCAGAACACACACACACACACACACACACACACACACACACACACACACAATTAAAGTGCCCAACATATTAAAGTTTTTTTAATGTAACTCTCGAGCCCTTACTCTCTTACCGGAGTCACCAGTCTTCAGGGACTATCCGAGCAATCCAGAGGTTCCACTTCTACAATTATTATTATTCCAAGTTTTTCCTATATATTAACTTCTTTACAAACATTTTTAATGAATTTTCTAGTGGATTAGAAGGAGCAGATAGTAAAAGACACGTATCATCAAGTGCCCTGCGTGCATTAAATCTTTGTTTGGTTAAACCGATCTCATGTATGCTGGACACTTGATTTTCTTTCACTATCTGTTCCATCTCATTTTTTGAACAACCTCTTTAACTCTTGTGCTGCTTTTACATACTTTTTTGTTCCGGTTTAAAAATGGCTGGCCTTTTAAAATTACTTGTATCTCATTTATCTCTAAAAATTGGATTCAGGCTTTTATCAGGCTTTTCAACAGGTTTTGTATTTCTTTTTTTTAGATCTGACTGACCTCGATTTTTTAACTAGAAAAAACATTATTTGAAAGGATAATTTAGGCAAAATGTAGCCTAATAAAGGTATAAAATAATCTATACAATTTATAAAAAAATTACGACCTATATAAAAAATGCTTGTAATCCTCTCAAATTGCTATATTATTACCAAATATTTGTCAACTTGATTACTTTCATCAGGCACAGGTTTTGCATTTATTTTTGGATCTGACTGCTTTTAGGCCTTTTTCCACAGATATTAATTTCATCCTATTCTGAAGTGCATCAAACATCCATCTAACATTACCACACAGTTTTAGTCCACTTACATTAACACAACCAGAGGGTTAAGTGGGTCATTATACAAAAACGTGCCATTTTGTGTCCCTCAGGGAAAAGAAGCTCTGTAAATCTTAATAAACCATAAAACAAATAAAATATTTTATAATTTAGTTTCCATAATATGTCTCATAATATAATAATTAATTAATTTCTGTTTCTTTTGTTTTTAAAGGATTTTAATCACATTTTTGTGCAAAGCATCTTGCAGAAATTTTGAAAATGGCCTGTCCCTCAGTATGATTTTTCTACTTCTACTTGCTATCCGAGGCCAAAAAAGTCAAACTATCATAAAAAAAACCAAATACTTGTATAAAGCCTTAAGTGTCAGTTCATTAGTCATGAATGGATTTTATTCTTAACGTGTCAAATTTTAAAAAAAAAAAACACAATTTAGTCGGGTCCCTAGGTTCTCGTCAACCCTGTTACTTTTTATGAAAACACCTCTTTAAAGATAATGGACTGTTCCAAAAGTTGCATCAGTTCCAGGAAGTGACATCATCTGCCTTTCATGAAGTTGATGGTAGAAGACAAGTAAGTGTTCTCTTCTTTTAACCCTTTAAGACCGACGGGAGCGTCGGCGCTCCCGTTTGCATGTCTCTGTTTAATAGCCGATAGAAACTGAAACCAAATGGCTAGCTCAATAATTATTTTTGCACACAAAACCAGAGACGTTACGCGTTCCGATCGAGCCTACAACATGCTCCTGTTGCGTTGTTTTCACCCCTCTATTGAGTCTGCACAAATAGCATAATTCAAATAAAAACACTAAAACGCATTGCATGTCCTTTGCACACGACTAAGAGAAGTACACGGACGCGGAGGTTTTGGCACACTAGCTGCTACTTGCGCCCGATGAATGAGTGTATCTTACAAACTAATTTATGTAAACAGTTCAAAATCAATTGTGTGTAGTTTTAAAGTGTTTTATGCTCATTTTTTACATTGACAAGTTTGAGGTTGACATTTGCGATATTTCTGTATTTAATAAAATATGTAGAAAAAATAAAAAAATTTAATAACATTTTTTGGTTTATTGCACTTTTCAGCTTTTTATCTAGTTACTATTGATTTATTACAAAGATAGCCTTCAAATTGGGGGTGTAAGGATTGTTTTGATGTATGGCAAATGAAAATGCTCTAAAGAATGACAGCACAGCATGTAAAAATACTAAGATATAATCTGGCGGAATTGTTCTATGGCAGGTCATAAAGGGTTAATGAATTTTCTTTGAGTTTATGTCTGAAAGACAGGGACGCGCTTACTGTGTCAGCCCTGTTACCAGAAAAGCATACATTAAAAAGTTATTTGTACATATTTAAAAATGTACATAAATAACAACATTTAAGCCTCTCATTAAGGCACATAATGTGTTTTATTACCTATACCTCATGGCTAGTAATGGGCCGCCAATAAAAATTTTCGTCAACCCTGTTACTGTCAACCCTGTTACAATTCCAGGGTAACAGGGTTGACGAAAGTATGCTTTTGTGTGTCTTACCCATGTTGTATACTCAAGAAGGGTTAAATCAAGGGCAACTGGATTTGGTACTTCCATATTTGAAGATGTTTTGCCTCTCATCCAAGGGGTTTCTTCAGTTCTAAATGACTGATGGGGAGTGCCAGGTATTTAACCTCTGTGGGGTTGTCACCACCTGAGCCAACCCTTCTTGGATAACTATGACCTGGATGGATGAGAATCTTCACAGGCGTACTTTTCTTACTAGTAGTATTTACATAATATACATGTTTTTACAGTTTTCATCCCTAAAAATCATGTTTTTTATTTATTCTACTGATAGGTAGGCTAAAATGTGTTGAGGTTACTGATCTGTACTGATACACACAAGCGCATTGGGGTTTTATAAATGCTTTATAAACCAAAAGTCATTATTATTTTTATTATGAGAAGTCAATAAATTAAGGGGTTAGTTCACCCAAAATTGAAAATTATGTCATTAATGACTCACCCTCATGTCGTTCTAAGCCCGTAAGACCTCCGTTCATCTTCGGAACACAGTTTAAGATATTTTAGATTTAGTCCGAGAGCTTTCTGTCCCTCCATTGAAAATGTATGTACGGTCTACTGTCCATGTCCAAAAAGGTAATAAAAACATCATCAAAGTAGTCCATGTGACACCAGTGGGTTAGTTAGAATTTTTTGAAGCATCGAAAATACTTTTTGGTCCAAAAATAACACAAATATAGACTTTATTCAGCATTGTATTCTCTTCCGGGTCTGTTGTCAATCTGCGTTCACGACTCCACGTGCTGACGTAAGACGCTGATGACGTTTTATCTGGTGCGCCCGAGCTTCGTTTACAGTCTGAGGGAATGCAAAAAAAAATATATGCAAGTCTTCCTCTGTGTCGAATCCTTAGACATGTTTGCGAAGATTGATTTTTTTTTTTTTACAGTGTAAAAAACCCTCCCTCTGTCTATAAATGAAGCTCAGGCGCACCCAGATAACACGTCATCAGCGCCTTACGTCAGCAGCGTCACTGTGGAGTCGTGAACGCGGATTGACAACAGACCCGGAAGAGAATACAATGCTGAATAAAGTCTTATTTTGTGTTATTTTTGGACCAAAAAATATTTTCGATGCTTCAAAAAATTATAACTAACCCACTGATGTCACATGGACTACTTTGATGATGTTTTTATTACCTTTCTGGACATGGACAGTATACCGTACATACATTTTCAATGGAGGGACAGAAAGCTCTCGGACTCTAAAATATCTTAAACTGTGTTCCGAAGATGAACGGAGGTCTTACGGGCTTAAGGCCATTGCACACTGAGTACGAAATTCGCATCCGAAATTTTCGCACGTTAAAAAATAAATACGACCTCACGTTATGTCAATCATGCTTGCACACCGCCTCCGAAACTTTTGTCCGTCATAAAAAAAAATCGAAACGGATTCGATTTTCTGCATTATTTCGCATCCGTAACAAGCAGTTTGAATGGTGTTTGAATGGTGCTTTGACAATTCAGAGCCACCGAATCACGAATACGAAAAAAACGCATACGAAAATTTCGGACTCAGTGTGCAATGGCCTTTAGAACGACATGAGGGTGACATTATTTTCAATTTTGGGTGAACTAAATTTTAAGATTGCTGTTGAAGTGTTTTATGTATTTTCATTTTATTTTATTTTGTTAGGATGCCTCTTTCTGCAGCTGAGAAACAGCGCAGATACAGACAACGTAGAGATGCTGATCCTGAGAGACGAGAAGCATATTTAGGAAGAGAGAGGGCAAAATGGTGAAAGGACAGAGACACAGGGAAAAAGCGGTCAGTTAGTGAACTAAATGACAGAGAAAGGAGAGCCAAGCGGCGGAGTGTGTGTGTGTGTGTGTGTGTGTGTGTGTGTGTGTGTGTGAATGCATCTCCCTATTTATTTATGATCATTTTTATGCTCAAATATCTCAATAGAGCTGTCTACAAAATATGCTGATTAGTCATGCTGAATTAAAGGTTTATGAATGTCTAATTAAGACTCCATTACACCCATAACTGTAACTCAAACAAGCAGTATAACCAATACGGTAACTGTTGTCAACCCTGTTACTGATGTGCCAATCCTGTTACTTATATAATATTCAAATATCATTTAAAAAATTTAAATATAAATGTTATTAACTAATTTTAAATGGTTAGTAAGAGAGGCTAATAATCCACTCAAAGTTGAATTGAGGTGTTTTATTTTTGTTTCCATACATTTTCTTAAAACAAAAGATGCTGGGAGAGTGTCATTTGGCAATGAACGTATTCATCCACTAAAAAATAAAACTTTCCATATTCTCAATTCACAAACACTCTTAATGTAACAAGGGGGGGTTTATCTTTCATAGTATATCAGATTTGTTCTATATATGTATTTAAAACCTTTTCAAAAAGTAGTTAATATGTCGGTAACAGGGTTGACCAAACACACACATTTACGTTGGTTATATGAAAATAATAATAATAAATAAGATAGCCTGAGATGGCACGGCACATTTTCCTGAGAGGTAAGGATCTACTTAATCCAAAAAGGGGCTTAAAGGTTTTCAAAACAGTACTTTGAAAATCAAACATTAAAAGTGGGAAATGGCACGTTTTCGTATAATGACCCAAGTAAGTCGCTTTAGATAAAAGCGTCTGCTAAATGTCTAACAATTCATATTTCCCCTTTTTTTTTTTTTTGACAGATTTATATGTTTTTTTTACTTGAATGCTGGATGTCAGTTGTACAAATTACACAATAGCCTTAAGGGCAAATTATATATAAAACACCTATTATTGAAATAAATAAAAAACTAGACTAGCACATTGCATTACTACTTAGTCTCTCTTATATGATGATATTATAACATCCTCTTCATCAAATGAAATAAATCTTATAAAACATGACAGAAGTCGGACAGGCCTCGTTAAATTAAGGTTTGGGTTAAATCACAATGTTTTGTGCTGGAACTATATTGAGGGGAGGGGCGTTTTGAGCTTTGTGACGCGTTGTTGGTTTCCGTCAGGTCCTGTAAGTAAATATAAAATGCCTCCTTGCAGCGCTGTCTTTACATTTGCTCTGATCGTTTGATTAGTGTCTGTGAAACATGTCTGGAAGAGGCAAAGGCGGTAAAGGACTCGGCAAAGGAGGCGCTAAGCGTCACCGCAAAGTTTTGCGCGATAACATCCAGGGAATCACCAAACCCGCAATTCGTCGTCTGGCTCGCCGCGGCGGCGTCAAGCGCATCTCCGGTCTGATCTACGAGGAGACCCGCGGAGTGTTGAAGGTGTTCCTGGAGAACGTGATCCGCGATGCCGTCACCTACACCGAGCACGCCAAGAGAAAGACCGTCACCGCCATGGATGTTGTGTACGCGCTGAAGAGACAGGGACGCACCCTGTACGGCTTCGGGGGATAAACGCCTGAGACCAGGAGAAACTGAACCAACCCAACGGCTCTTTTAAGAGCCACACACACTGTCGCACAAAGAGTTTTGCCACATTAATGTCAGTGACTCATGGTTTTCTTAACAATACAATTCTGAATAAATCACAGAATCTTTTTTTCTCTACTGAATATGGGTTCTTTAAAATATTTTAACACCGTATATATTGCATTAATGTCACAAAAACAAAAATTCTATTAACATTTTTCAAAAAGCAATTTTCATATCGATTAATCTATCGTGTTGGGATTTAAAGTGATTCATGGAAACAAAAAAGTTAAAATGGTTAAAATAAAAGTGACGTCAACAGCGGTAAAGGGGCTTTGAGAGACTTTCTGGTATATATAAAAAATAAAACACTTTTTAAAGAGATCTTATCGCTGCTATTATTAATTCCCTTCAAAAATGCATAATATTTGTCTTTTTCTTCCAAATGTAATAAACCCAAAATAAATAGCGGGAAATGAACAAAGGAAACTGTCCTGTGGGCTGTCACTCAAACATTTGGCGGTAGGAGGGGCTAACATTTAACCGCTCGTGATTGGCACTTGTTCCTCTCGTGATTCTTTAAGTTGTCCAATAAAATACGAGTTTGTGGGTTCGGCCTATGGAAACAGGCAATCAGCAGAATCTCGAATCTCTTTGAAAATTAGCATAAGGAGCGAATAAATGCCTCTGTATCGCGCTGGCGTTTACATCGATTCGTCAGTTGTGTGATCTCGCATCATCATGCCTGAACCAGCAAAGTCCGCGCCTAAGAAGGGATCCAAGAAGGCCGTCACCAAGACCGCCGGTAAGGGAGGAAAGAAGCGCAGAAAGTCAAGGAAGGAGAGTTACGCCATCTATGTCTACAAAGTGTTGAAACAGGTTCATCCTGACACCGGCATCTCCTCCAAGGCGATGGGCATCATGAACTCCTTCGTCAACGACATCTTCGAGCGCATCGCCGGTGAGTCGTCTCGTCTCGCTCACTACAACAAGCGCTCCACCATCACCTCTAGAGAGATCCAGACCGCCGTGCGTCTGCTGCTGCCCGGAGAGCTGGCCAAACACGCCGTGTCCGAGGGCACAAAGGCCGTCACCAAATACACCAGCTCGAAGTAAAGCGGCATCTGAAGATTTCAGCCACCACAAAGGCTCTTTTAAGAGCCACCCACTCCCTCCATTGAAGAGCTTCTGTTGTTTGTTGCAGTTTAAATGGTGAAAAACGGCATCTTATAATATTGTATCTCTTTCTGTAAGACCAGTGAATATATATATATATATATTATATATATATATATATATATATAATATATATATATATATATAAAAAAATATATTTTTCTTTGAAGGTTATATTGGTTTCAACAGCCAAGAGTTAATTAGTGCTTTCTAAGGACTTTATGCACCGCTGCACTACTTCCTGAACTTTAGCCAACTCCTATATTTCCTGTCTGCCATTATTGGACAAACTGATTAATCCAGGTGTGCCTGACCAACAACAATAATCAGACATCCCAGGATCAATCAGTTTTTCCAATAATGGCAGACAGGAAACAAATGAGCTGGCTAAAGTTCAGGAAGTAGTGCAGCTGTGCATAAAGCCCATTTCGTCTCACTTTCTCCTCCACTCACCTGAATAACACTTGGCCACTAATCACCAACCTAAAGTCTCTTAAGAGCCACCAATTTTCTCAAAGTGTAGGCACATTTTTTGATAAACACTGTTTATAGTGGTTGAAACATCCTGATACCATCAATAATAGCAGTGGTCTAAACATAAATAAATGTTCATATACAAATATAAAATAAAATGCATGCCTGCCTACCCCACATTTTAAAAAAGCGCTTCAGACATTTTAAAAACTTTGCAAATGCCACCTTCAAAACGTATGGTAAGTGCAGAAATTTGATCCGCGTTTCATCCAAAGCTGTTTTTTGTTATTCAGTGAAAATTACAAGTTTAAGAAAGCTTTATAGTTTTATTCTTGTTTGGTTATTGAGATACGGTAATCGGTATTCAATGAAATAATTTATGAGTAAATGCATCCATTCTCCTGTGTTATATTTGAAAAAGACCATCCAGGTAAATTCATTGTTTAGACAGGAGCATTTGGGTCTAGTAAGTCGATCTCTGATTCATTTGAATTGTTTATGCTAATAAAAAAATTTTGGCAAGCGAATTTCACTAAATTAAAGACTAATAATAAAACTCAATCTTTGGATTTATTATTGTCATTTTCTTAGATTAATGCCACCAGATTATGATGACTAAAGGACAATAAGAAGAACTCTTTAATTTTGCACAGCTGTCACTGTACTCTTTCACTGGATCAGCTATCATGATGCTTTTTAAACTGTACTGATATTTAGCAGAGCTTTTATCCAAAGCGACTTAACCCCCTGGGCTGTGTTAATTAGTAAGTGGACTAAAACTTACTGTGTGTGGTAATGTTAGATGGATGTTATGCACTTCAGAATAGGATGAAATTAATATCTGTGGAAAAAGAGGCCTAAAAGCAGTCAGATCCAAAATTAAATACAAAACGTGCGCTTAATGAAAGGAAACGAGCTGATAAATATTTGGTAATAAGATATTATTATAACAAGAGAGTATATTGAGAGGTTTACAAGCAATTTTATGTGGTCAGGTCATTTTTGACCCAGAACACTACAATTGAGGTTTGAGGTGAAATTTGAGGTGCATAAATTTAATGAGGCCTGCATGCGGTCAGTCAGATCCAATAAAGAAATACAAAACCTGTGCTAAATGAAGAAGAAAAAAAAAAAAGAAAAAAAAACGACCTGACAAAAAGACTTGAGAAAAGACATGAGCTGTGTCCCAATTCAGGGGCTGTACCCTTCGAAGGCCGTATTCGAAGGCTGGTTGCTTCATCGGTGCGCGACGATTCAAAAGCGACTCCAAATGCGGGGAAACGAAGGATACATCAGAAGGATCCTTAGCGGCCTACTCTACCCCATAATTAATTGCGCGCCCGTGATGACAGTATATGTTTATAAAAAAAATGGTGACAGAGTTCCCTTTCGAGAGTACTCTCGTGTTGCGCAAGTTGACTTGCGCATCGGGAAAGCCACTTTCTCGAGAAGATTGAAGCCTAAAATTATCCTTATAATTTGCTTTAATTTAAAACGCACTTGCTGCAGCAAGCAGACCTATGCGAGACAGCTGGCACGCTCATTGGCTGCTCTGCAGCAATTGCTGCAGCCTATGGGGAGACGCGGCTAGCTTGAGAGCCAATAGGGGAGCTTTGCGCCCTCTATGGGACAAAGCCCGTTGAAATAGGTGTGGCCTCATGCTATAAAAAAGCGGGTCGCCCATAGATGCCTTGATTTTTATCTCCTTCAGCGAAGGATCCACTTCGCTGACTCCGGAAGAAGCCTTCGCGCCGTCGAACGAGCAACCAGCGGGACTGCAGAGCTGAGGACGCCGGCGAGGAGTCTCTCCCCAACGCCGCCTTCACGCCGTTCCAGCTGCGCTATCCGGCGCCACATATCCTTTCTAAGCTAACTAAAACTGTCTGTGTCGCCGTTGCTTCACTTTCAGTTGCTTCACTTTCAGTTCCTTCCTATCTGAAAGAGCAAATTGCGGGCGTTGTTTCAAATGCCTCGCGATTCCTGTGCCTCGTGTCGGGTTCCCCTCACGGTTGGGGACCGCCACGTGATCTGCGTTTCCTGCCTGGGGAAGGACCACGCCGAGTTCGCGCTCTCCATTGGCGGCTGCCCGGAGTGCGACGAGATGGCTTTACCGACCCTGCGGGCTCGGTTAGCCTCCTTCGGCGAAGACACCACACTGCCGCTCTCTCAAGGGCTGCGCCGTAAAAAGCGCCATTCTCAGAGAGCTCCAGAGGCCTCAGCAGCCCGCGAGCTCACGCCGGCTAACTCCCCGCGTGCCTCGCTGTCTGAGTCACCGTCACCTATCGTCCCTGATGGTCAATGCCCTCCCGCCGCTCCCCTCATTACCTTCGGTGCGCCTGAGGATGAGGAAGTCGACGAGGACAGCTGTTCGCTCGCCGCTTCGGGAAGCGGGGACTGGTCAGGCTCCATTCCGGACCCGCCCCCTCAACCCAAGCCAGCGCTAGTGGAGCTAGAGCCAGCGTGGACACCGAACTCGTCCGCCTGCTGACCAAGGCCGTCCAGGACCTCAGCCTAGAGTGGTCTTCCCCCGAGGAGCCAACACGCAACAGGCTCGACGAGTGGTTTCTCCAGGGGCGCCGCCCAGCACCTCAGCAAAGGCCCGCTTCCGTTCCTCTCTGAGCTGCACGACGAGCTGACGAAATCGTGGAAGGCGCCATTTTCGGCTAGGCTCAAGTCATCCGCTTCCTCGACGCTCTCCGTTGTGGATGGCGCCTTGGAAAAAGGATACCAGCATCTTCCACCGATCGAAGACGCTGTGTCGACGCACCTTTGCCCACCCTCCTCCAACTTCTCCACACTTTGGATGAGGCTGGCTCTGACTCTGAGGGGTTTAGAGATCTGCGCAGCGCGACGGACTTGGCCCTGCGGGCTACCAAGACCACAGCGCAGGCGATTGGCAGAAACATGGCGGTGCTCACTGTTCTGGAGCGTCATCTGTGGCTAACGCTCACGGATATGAAGGACGCAGACAGAGCCTCCTTCCTGGACTCGCCCATCCCACCATTCAGGATTGTTTGGCCAGTCAGTCAAGGGGTTCGCGGAACGCTTCACCGAAGCCCAGAAAGCGCCACAGGCCTTGCGACACTTTCTGCCACGGCGCTCGAGTTCTGCAGCAGGCCGCTGAAAGAAACAGCTGCCTGCTCAGACTTCAAAGGCGGCGCCGCCTCCAGCTTTCCAGCGCCGCCAGCCCTTCGACGCTCGCGCTCGCCGAGCCGTCGAAGACCGCCTCCCCCAGGGGGTCCGAGACCGAGGACTGCAGTGAACCCTGAGCCTCCACAGCCCTCCTAACCATGGGGGGAGAAAGACGACGGTTAATTCTCGCTGCGGCCGGACCACCGTCGAAGAGCTCGCACACTGTTTCCCTAGTTCCCGCCTCAAAGGTGACTGCTTATTTCGCAGTAAACGGGCCAGTTCTACAACATGCCCGCCTGCACACAAACGCTGTTTTCACGGCGACTCAAATAAATCTGAAAAAGAGCAAAATGTCTGTTTTTATTCCGGTTTATGCAAAATGTGTTACAAATGTAGGTTCTGTGCCCACTATTCAGTGTTCACCCCTACCCATAAACACTGCCCGTTCAGTGTCCCACACACACTTAGGGTCTCCTCCCATGAAACATCTTCCCGCTCTCGCGGCATGTGTAACATGTAGAGCAGACGAGGCGGATCCTCGCGCAAATGTGCCCGGGGGACTGGTTTATGTCAGTGGATCTGAAGGATGCGTATTTTCAAATACAAATAGCACCCCATCACAGGCCATTCTTGAGATTCGCCTTCGAGGGTCGAGCTTATCAGTACACTGTCCTACCGTTCGGCCTGTCTTTAGCACCACGTACATTCACGAAGTGCATGGACGCAGCTCTCGCACCCCTGAAACTACAGGGCGTGCGAGTTCTGAACTATTTAGACGATTGGCTAATTCTAGCTCAGTCAGAGGCAGAACTGATATCGCACAAGGTTTTGTTACTCAGTCTGGGTCAGTCTGGGTCTCAGAATCAACTGGAACAAGAGTTTATTATCGCCCAGTCAGAAAATCGCCTTTCTGGGGATAGAAATAGACTCTGTTTCAATGACAGCGCGGCTTACGTCACAGCGCGCGCTCTCCAGTGGGATGGGCGAGTCCAGGAAGGAGGCTCTGTCTGCGTCCTTCATCCAGCGCCTAGCGGCATCATTCAGAGCCGGCGGCGTCACCCCTCTCAAAAATTTGCATGGCCTCAGCGTCAGCGGTGCTACAGCTGGGTCTGCTAAACATGTGCCCCCTTCAGCTATGGCTATAAGCTCGAGTCCCGCCTCGCGCGTGGACAGCAGGTCGTCTTCGTCTCAGGGTTACCCAGCGCTGTGTCGAAGCGCTGGAACCTTGGAAAGCAGCCGACTGCTACCAGTCAGGCGTCGTCATGGGAACTGTCTCGAAACTGAAAGTAGTCTCGACAGATGCATCCAACCTCGGTTGGGGGGCCCTGCACGAGGGCAGGCCAATCTCCGGTCTATGGACGGACCTAGAGAAACGCCTACACATAAACTGTCTAGAGATGAAAGCAGTCAAGCTAGCTCTGGAGTTTTTTCTCCCGCGGTTGAGGGATCATCACATCTTAGTCCGATCGGACAACATGTTGGTGGTATCCTACATAAACCGCCAGGGCGGTATAAGATCCCGGAGCCTCTTTACTATGGCCAAACGCCTTCTCGTATGGGCTCAGTACAATCTGCGCTCGCTGAGAGCGGCGCATGTGCCAGGCATCCTGAACTTGGGTCCGGATATTTTATACAGGGGCAACATTCCCCCAGGGGAATGGTCCCTTCACCCCCAGGTGGTTCAGTTAATAAGGAGCATCTTCGGCAGGGCGGAGGTCGACCTCTTTGCCTCAGAAGACAATGCTCACTGCCCAGCATACTTTACAAAGAACAGGGATGCGTTGGCCCACGACTGGCCCAACCGCCCACTCTATGCTTTCCCACCGATGTTACCACAGGTCATCACGCGAATCAGGGAAAACAGGTGTGCGGTGCTCCTAGTCGCTCCGCTCTGGACGAACCGGACATGGTTCCCGGAGCTGACGCAGCTGGGAGGGACAGCCCCTTGGCCAGTCCCGGTGAGGAAAGATCTCCTCTCTCAGGCCAAAGGGACGCTCTGGCATCCCCACCCCGAACTGTGGGCCCTACACACATGGGCACTCAACGGGTACCCGTTAACCTCCCGGAGGGAGTGTTAAATACCATCACGGAGGCTAGAGCGCCGTCTACTAGACGTCTCTATGCTCTGAAATGGTCAGTGTTCTCGAGCTGGTGCTCAGCACGGAACATGGATCCTAAAAACTGTGGAGTAACGGAGTTGCTCCCCTTCCTCCAAGAGCTGTTGGACGCGGGCAGGTCCCCCTCCACGCTCAAAGTATATGTGTCGGCCGTTGCGGCTTTTCTAAAGCAGACTTCCGGTCAGTCACTGGGGAAAAACGACCTAGTCGTCCATTTTCTTAGAGGAGCAAGGAGGCTAAACCCTCCTCGACCTCCGTCGGTTCCAGTTTAGGACCTTTCCACGGTCCTAGAGGCCATGAAGGATGATCCATTCGAACCAATGCAGTCGATAGACTTAAAATATCTCTCACTCAAAACCGCCTTTCTGTTGGCACTGGCTTCGGTTAAGCGGGTGGGTGACCTACACGCGCTCAGTGAGCGCTACTTGTCTTGAGTTTGGGCCCAATGACTGCAAAGTTATTCTCAAACCAAGACATGGCTATGTTCCTAAAGTGCTTGCCACTCCGTTCAGGTCGCAAGTCATTTCACTGTCAGCTCTTCCTGCATCTGACGGTGAAAGGGACCTGAATTTTCTCTGCCCTGTCAGGGCCTTGAGAATTTACTTGGAGCGCTCCGCTTTGTTCAGACAATCGGATCAGCTCTTTGTATCCTTTGGTGGCCGCACTAAGGGTTTGGCTACCTCAAAACAGAGCCTTTCACGCTGGATAGTCGATGCTATTTCATTGGCTTATGATTCCAAAGGTCTCTGCTGCCCTCTGGGCGTTAGAGCTCACTCTACTAGAGGCATGGCCTCGTCGTGGGCATGGTCCAGTGGGATTTCACTTCAGGATATCTGTACGGCGGCAGGCTGGGCCTCTCCGTCTACTTTTATCAGGTTCTATAACCTAGAAGTTCCCGCGCTACAAGCTAAACTGTTATCTGTTTAGTAGCCCTATAGCAGTTATACTGTCCAACTAGACAGCATACTGTGGTATAATGTATCAAGCATTCAGTCATGTAAGTAATTGGGGTCCATTTTCATTCGGCCCATTCCTACATATCCCCGGTTCTGCCCCCCTGTGGCCTGAACTTAATTATCGTCTATGAGCCCCGGGCACTCGCCCTGGGACGGTGATAGGGAAATGTTTTATGTGGGCACACACAGCGTTTTACACTGTAAGTCAACTTACGCAACACGAGAGTACTCTCGAAAGGGAACGTCTCGGTTACTAACGTAACCTCGGTTCCCTGAGATGAGGGAACGAGTGTTGCGTAACCTGGCCGTGTTGTGCTCCGTCTGTGTTGCTTCAGTCGATGAAAACAAGGCATCTGTGGGCGACGCGCTATTTTATAGCATGAGGCCACGCCTATTTCGGCGGGCTTTGTCCCATAGAGGGCGCGAAGCTCCCCTATTGGCTCTCATGCTAGTCGCGTCTCCCCATAGGTTGCAGCAATTGCTGCAGAGCAGCCAATGAGCGCGCCAAGCCGTCTCGCTTAGGTCTGCTTGCTGCAGCAAGTGCGTTTTAAATTAAAGCAAATTATAAGGATAATTTTAGACTTCAATCTTCTCGAGAATGGGGCTTTCCCGATGCGTAAGTCAACTTACGCAACACTCGTTCCCTTATCTCAGGGAACCGAGGTTACGTTAGTAACCGAGACGTTCTGTGGCGGTTGACGAATTCACATTTCAATGTATTATTGTGTTTTAGGCCCCGTTTACACGATGGGAAAACGCAGATATTTCTCTGCGTTTTGGCCTGTCATTTACACGAAAACGCAGTTTTTATCCCAGAAAACGATTATTTCTAAAAACTCCGGCCAAAGCGGAGATTTCTGAAAACGCCGGTTATATGTTGCCTTGTCAACTGGGAGAAACAGGGTTTTAGGTCTCTCTTGTCGATTCTGAGGATTCTGATTGGCTTGCATGGCTTTATCCTTCTCCCTACACTGCCGCCCATAGGTTTGGCATAGTTATGATGGCGCTCGACGGCGTATTTATGCGGATTGTGTGCACGATGTTATCATTGAAAACGGAGGGGGGGAAATATTTGTTTCTAAATATCCGGCTATATGTAAATGTAGCCTTAATTTACTCAAGCTAGCGACACAAGAGTTAAAAGCCACAGGTGTTTCCTTCTTATAAACTTCAAATTAAATCCTTCATTACCATTGCGTGGCTTCATTTGTCAGGTGGTTTGAGGCAAAAGTAAATATTATTTTAATAAATGTTTCAGGGAGCAAGGAGCAGACAGCTCAATTTATTAAAGGGCACCTATTATGACATTTAAAATGTTCCTAATGTTGTTTAGGGAGTCCCCAACAACAGTTTAACATGCTTGCAATGTCAAAAAACACTTTTGTTTTCGTATAATATGCATTTATTTTTACCTGATTTGCTCACCGACTCCCAAATGACTCGTTCAATGACTAATTTTTCCAAACCCCCTTCTTTGCGCGACGCTAATCTGCGATTGGTCAGATGACCCAGCAGTGTTTACAGAGATAATACTTATTGTTTAACACGGAGTACAATGATGCTTTTATCAATTAAATCGTGTTATAATAATGATTATAGTCCACTGCTTTGTAGTTTGTAGTAAAAAACTAAAAATAAGATAAAGAATTTAATGTTATGTTAGCGAGCATAGCCCAGAGTTCATATTGTAAAAGCACTATCAGTCTTTGTTTGCGTTAGCCCGATGTATAAACATAACGTTTTTTACAAAAAAAAAATGCAGTTACGTTACTACGAGGTATTATTCTATTCTTTAAGACAACTAAGAAAACAACAACAAACACTTCACATATCTCAATACAATTGCCATTGAAGACCTAGAAGCTAAACGGTGCTTACACAACAAACAAAATAATAATTAAGCATGCTACATAAAACATAAAAGCAACAATTATTAATAACACTTACAGGTTGTGATACGGAGGAGGAAGCTGATGCAAATACACTTAGAAATGAACCTTCCTTCAATATCAGCCGGCTCGCGAATCCAAGTTTGATTGCATTAAAAAAGCAATCGTCTTCAAAAATGGCGCGAACAAAGCACAAGGCTCGGACTATACTTCTGTGGTAGTTGTATATATGAATTGTAGCCACTTAGTCTTCAAATGCTCCTCCTTGGGCAGATGAAAAAAGTTGGCTTTTGAGTCGCACTTCAGAACACAGCGTCTCGTCGCCATGATATTTTCACTGGCCTTGGAGCGCAATAAGTGGGC
This sequence comes from Phoxinus dragarum, assembly GCA_033366665.1. NCBI lineage: Eukaryota > Metazoa > Chordata > Actinopteri > Cypriniformes > Leuciscidae > Phoxinus > Phoxinus dragarum. Next base: position 23,319 of record JARPMJ010005455.1, read on the forward strand.
GTATCATATTCAAATAACTTGACAAGTTGACGTCATCTAGTCAGAGAAAAAGCTTCGGTCTTCTAACGATTCATAAAAATGACTCAGAGTCGACTCTTACTTTTGAAAGACAATAACTTTATATACAGTGCACTTTCATATTTCAAACTTTGCAGGATGTTTTTGTTCACTTAGATCTATGTTACACACTACATGAAAGGTAAATTTCAAAATTCCATAATAGGTGCCCTTTAAAATGAGGTCTGAAAATGACCATTTATTTATTGGAGCAAAAAACTCAGCCAGCGTGGCTTGCAGGTAAGACAACGACCCATTTGTAATAATTTGCACTAGTCTGTCTCACTTATTACAGTGTAGTATGAAATCAGAAATGAGAGTATAGTATACTAAGACCGACAGAAAATGAAAAGTTGTGATTTTCTAGGCCAATATGACTAGGAACTATAGGCTACTCTCATTTCTGCGTAATAATCAAGGAACTGCTACCGTATGGGTGCAGCAGGCGTAATGATATTACGCAGCTCCTGAAAATAGTCCCCAGCTAGGAAACTTCCAATGTGACCGGCACTAAGTTTGTAATATCATTGTCCTGCTGGTACGGCAGCAATTCCTTGATTATTACACAGGAATGAGAGTATCGTTCCTAGTCATATTGGCATATACAAGTCAAGTTTTAAATAGGAAAAATATCTAAACTCTTTGGTCATTTTTTTGAGAGAGATGCTAACGGTCTAATCAGATTCAATGATCTATGCTAAGCTATGCTAAAAGTGCTACCGCCAGGCCCGGAGATCGGCTGAATGGATTCGAAAACGGTAAAACTCAACTGTTTAACTCTGGGGGAGATGGAAAATTAGCCTATTTCTAAAAAAAAGTGGAGTGCTCCTTAAATTGCTGCTTGTAGCTATTTATTATTACTATTATTGTAGTAATAATACTCTTTCACTTTACTGATATACAATGTCCCCTTTAAGACCGTGCACTTTATACACAGCATGCGCTGGGTCACAGTGAGCATCCAAACTTTAAAGCTGTGTGCATTTGTGAAGAAAAGTATGTGTATTTCTTATTTTAGAAACATGCACGTTACTAATGTTTTTTTATTATTATTAATGTATTAATCTAGTAAGTTTGTATGTGCACCAGATGACGTTATTTGATAATCTGTCAGAAAGCTAATGTGCTAGTTCCTCCAACATGTTATAATGTGTTGATGTAATATTAACATTTAAATGTTGAGCTGTTTGCCATTTTACGATTATTTGACATGCTACACTATTATAATTGTGGAAATCTCAGCACACACACACACACACACACACACACACACAATTAATGTGCCCAACCTATTAAAGTTTTTTTTTTAATGTAACTCTCCGAGCCCTTACTCTCTTACCGGAGTCACAGTCTTTAAGGACTATCCGAGCAATCCAGAGGTTCCACTTCTACAATTATTATTATTCCAAGTTTTTCCTATATATTAACTTCTTTACAAACATTTTTAATGAATTTTCTAGTGGATTAGAAGGAGCAGATAGTAAAAGACACGTATCATCAAGTGCCCTGCGTGCATTAAATCTTTGTTTGGTTAAACCGATCTCATGTATGCTGGACACTTGATTTTCTTTCACTATCTGTTCCATCTCATTTTTGAACAACCTCTTTAACTCTTGTGCTGCTTTTACATACTTTTTTGTTCTGGTTTAAAAATGGCTGGCCTTTTAAAATTACTTGTATCTCATTTATCTCAAAAAATTGGATTCAGGCTTTTTAACAGGTTTTGTATTTCTTTTTTTTGGATCTGACTGACCGCAGGCCTCATTAACTTGAAATTATGCACCTCGATTTTTTAACTAGAAAAAACATTATTTGAAAGTATAATTTAGGCAAAATGTAGCCTAATAAAGGTATAAAATAATCTATACTATTTTATAAAAAATTACGACCTATATAAAAATGCTTGTAATCCTCTCAAATTGCTATATTATTACCAAATATTTGTCAACTTGATTACTTTCATTAGGCACAGGTTTTGTATTTATTTTTGGATCTGACTGCTTTTAGGCCTTTTTCCACAGATATTAATTTCATCCTATTCTGAAGTGCATCAAACATCCATCTAACATTACCACACAGTTTTAGTCCACTTACATTAACACAACCAAAGTCGCTTTGGATAAAAGTGTCTGCTAAATGTCAGTAGGTTAGAGTGGGGTAAAGTGAGACATCGGGTAATGTGAGACACCCCCTGTATCTAGTCAACGGAACACATTTGTGGTTATGTGACCATTATGTCTTCAAGCCCCTCCCATTTCCCCTTGGCCATGAAGGAGTGGACCTCATGGTGGGGTGATAAGTACGGAGCCCCTAAAGGGACGTGGTGGTGGATTTTTTTTTAGGATGGGAGAACATTTTTTTTCCAAATCTTTTGCGTTCCCCCGAGAAACTTTGCGTTCCCTCGCAAAACTTTTGCGTTCCCTCGCAAAGTTATTTGCGTTCCCACGCAAAATGTTTGCGTTCCCTCGCAAAGAAATTTGCGTTCCCACGCAAAACCTGTTGTGAGCTCGGACAGACACTTCCTTTAATGTCCCGCTGGCAGTGTTTCAGAGCTCCGTACGTTAATGGAGCGTTTCTTAGTGTTTGAACTTGGACTCAAATATAAAGAAATGCAGTCAGTGCTTAACTCAAGGAGTTCAGTGAAGTTGGCAATATATTCACATGGCTATTCGAACTTCCCTGATCAATATTCTTGAGCTAAACGTTGTTAAAACACAAACGACACCTATTTTACAATCACAGTAACCTAGACAACGAGCTACAACCCAATTCTCCTCAAAACGAGCTTTATAATATAAATTTGTCTCAAATCAGCCAATTGAGAGACAACCCAGCTAACACAAATACGTGACTGTTACGTAACTGCAACGTAATCTGGTGACCAAACTTTGGTCGTGGCAACGTAACTAGTTACGTCGTGGCAACCGGAAAAGTGAAATTCCTGGATTCGTTGCCACGACGTAACTTTGTAACGTTGTCAGTAAGTAACGGCGACGTCGTGGCAACGTTGCGGATCGACAGTCGTGTGTTGGTAACCAGTTGGTCATTTTAGTTTTTAATAATATGGGCGGACATGCAGTGGTCTAATTTAACTTGTCCTCATTTGCCCAAAACTATTTTAGAGACTTTTTCAACGACATATGAAAGATACAGACTCAAAATGTGATTAATTCAGTCCATTTACTATAGAACAAAGCACAAACAGCAAAAACAGTATGCAAACAGGTTATACATTTAAATGAACAAGGTTTTCCCCAAAAGCTTGAACATCGAACTGCTCCTACACGTCTTCATTTTGGTAGCCCTAATAACGAAGCAAGAATAAGAAAAGAAAAATGCAAGAAAAAAGAATAGTTGAGTGTTTTCCCATTTAACATTTAAATACACAAAGCAATTAGCACTGAAAGATAGAATCTGTATAAGCAGACAGTTTTGTTTAAAATCGCTCATATATATTTTCTAACCTTGGTCACAAAGTTATGTTGTGGCAAGTGCATTAATTAATTTCATTTCTGGGCCCCAAACATTATCAGGAAGGTTATTCTAGAGTTATTCCCTTACATTTAGTGATCGACCGATATATCAGGTCGATATTTGCGGGGTTTTTTTACCGATGCCAATACACGGCTGTTGCGTTCGCCGATAGTTTTTTCCCGGCATTATTTACAGACAGGCGTCAGTAATTTGGGACAGCAAGGAATGTGATTTGGACTTTGACTTACTAGTCATATGGTGTGTAACGTCTTGGAGATGTTGTCCGACAGAACAGCCGCTCCGATTCTGCTGGGGTGCAGGCCCTCAGCACGGTAGAGCCTAGGTCCCTTCCAGAACAGATTCCAATTATTTACAAAGAGCAGTTTCTGTTCATTACACCGTGACATTAACCATTCATTTAGTGCAAATAATCTACTGAACCTTTCTTGTCCTTGTCGGTACGTGGGAAGTGGTCCAGACACGATGATCGTTGCTTCAGGCGATGTTCTGCGTACCCTCTCGATCAGGCTCCTCTAGTCCCTCTTCAGAACCTCCGTCTGCCGCAGCCTGATGTCGTTCACTCCTGCGTGCAGCACGACAGCTCCTTCAGTGTTTTCAGAAAATGGAGCAAGGTTTCAGAAATTGTGTTTTGGCAATTGAGAAAAAAAACTGTAATAGGAAATCATCTGATTTTAATGAGAAAACATGACCTAACGAGTCAGCATTTTAATATTTTAATACTATACATTCTTACAATGCAAACGTCCTAAACATTTCTGAGTATTATCAATGTTGAAAACAGTTGTTCTGATTAATCTTTTTGTGTAAACCATTGTAACAGTTTAATCAATTTTCTTTTCTCTCTCTCCAGGATTCATTGTTAAATAGACCCAACATATATAAACAGTAGTTCTCTTACGTAGAGTTCTCTCGTACTGCGTCGAAAGAACGCTACGGGAAAGATATTTCTTTGTCGAGATTGAAGCCTAAAAATTAATCCTTAATTTTGTAAATATGTAAAACGCTTTTCTGTAGCATACAACCCTAGGCGGAGCAATATCGCTCACCCATTGGCTGCTCCGCCAGAAAAGCACAGCCTATGCGAGGCCAGAGACGCTGACCAATGAGGGTGCTTCGCGCCCTTCTGCGTCATCTCCCGCTGAAACAGGCGTGGCCTAGGCCTATAAATACGAGCATAGCTGTCTAACACACTGATTTTCTAAAATTCACGAAGCTGCACGCAGCCGCCACAGCCGTTTGGAACAAGCACCTCAGCAGGACGCGCCTCTTACCTGAAGCCGCTGGTCATCGCCGCCTTCAGTCGCCGTTCCCTGCTGCGCTTCTCCGGCGTGGAATATCCTTTACATTATGTGTGTGTGTTTTGTGTGTGTGTTCGCCGTCGCGTCACACAGTTTTTCCACCACTAAAAGAGCCGAGCGTCTTTTTCAAGATGCCTCGCAGAGCCCCGCTCAGCGACGGGGACCACGTGCTTGTGTTTCCTGCCTGTGAGGATCACGCAGCTTCAGCTCTCGTCGATGGCGGCTGCCATCACTGTGATTTGATGCCTACGGTGACTCTGCGGACTCGCCTGGGGTTCATTTACTGAAGCTGCATCTTTCCGCCCGCTGTAGTGCCGCGCCGTGAAAAGCGCCGTGCTCAGCGGAGCCCGGAACCTCCCTCCACCACGAGGTGCTCGCCGCTGTTGCCGCCAGCTTCTCCGCCCGCTTCGCTGGACTCTCTGACCGACGGACAAGGGCCGCTGTGTGCCGCCGCGTCCGTCATGGACGAGGAAGGTGAAGCCGCGTCTGTGGAGGACGACGGCTGTTCTCTCCTCGCTTCGGGTAGCAAGGGATGGGCGAGCTCCGAGGATCTCCCCTCCCCCGCCGCTCGTGAGCGTCGACGGAGAAAGACCAGCATCGATGCGCTTACCGGCTGGATGGCTGTTTTTCTGCAGAGGAACGTACGTTACCGTCCTCACGACCCGCGCCCTTTTCTTCCTGAATACACGAAGAAATCGCGGAGTCCCGGAAAGCCCCGTTTTCAGCCAGGATGCGCACTTCTGCTTCGAGGAAAGCTACAGTGTTAAAATCCCGCCGTGGCCGGATTTCACTAAAATGTCTCGCTTGCACAGTCCCAACATACGCGACCGTGCCAGTGTATTTTGCAGTCACCAAATCGGCATCAATGCCCGTTTGCCTGCACACAAACGCCGTTTTCACGACGCCCCAGGTAAATCTGAAAATGTATTTTCCGGTGTCCCGGCCACGGCCGATGGTGTGATGTGTGTATCCGTAATGCCCACGACCCAGTGCCCATTCATACACACAAGCACAGCCCTACACAATACAGGGCTTGCACACATAAAATCGACTCAATGTCGATTGTGCATTATATGTAGTGAGCGTGCCCGCTTTCAAGTGCCCACAATCACTACAAGCTACATGTCACATGGTTTCTATGCGAAACCGATGCACGGTCAGTCAGTTCTAATAGACAGTACTCCCCAGTGCTATAAATGTACCCGCGTTCACGCACCCACATTTATTCTCAAACATGCCGAGCCGTACGGGGCTCGCACCGCGCGCTCTCTCTCAGCTGAGAGAGCTGAGCGCGCGCGCGGGCTGCCCGCTCGATTAAGCGCGCCCCCGCATCACGCTGCAATGGCGCCCATGTTACAGCACACGACTGCTCTCGTGTCGCCGCCATTTCGCGACCAGAGCCCGGTTTTTCAACCCGTGCAAGCACAGCCCCGTACAACACAGGGTCTGCACACATAAAATCGGCTCACGCCGATTGTGCTTTACATGTAGTGAGCGTGCCCACTGTCCAGTGCCCACAACCACTACACACTGCACGCTCCGCGGTTTCTGTAAAAACGAAACCAACGAACGATCAGTCAGTTCACAAACACAGTATTCCCGGTGTTATAAGTGTGCCCGCCACCCCGCGCCCACATTTATTCACAAATATAACGAGCCCTACGGGACTCGTCCCGCGCACTCTCTCTCGACTCAGAGAACAGAGCGCGCGCGGGATGCATACTGTGTTAAACATGCCCCCCGCCTCAGACGCCACGGCGTCCATGTTACAGCACACGGTTGCTCTCGTGTCGCCGCCATTTCGCGACCAGGGCCCAGATTACATTCAACCCCTAGTCACGCGTACAGATGCATGGGAAGACTTCCCGGGGTCTCAGAATGGGTGCTAGAGACTATAAAAAGAGGCTATTCGCTACAGTTTTATCGACGCCCTCCCCGTTACACGGCGAGAGTCGAAACCACGGTAAAAACAGAAGTAGCACATCTACTTCGAGCCGAAATAGCGAAGCTATTGAGCAAAGGGGCCATAGAGCCTTTATCTCAAGCTCAGAGCGAAGGGGGTCTGTACAGCAGATATTTCCTGGTACCGAAAAATGACGGGGGTCTCAGACCCATTTTAATCTGAGGCATCTGAACAAAGCGCTGACAAAGCGAAAGTTCAGAATGCTCACGACCAGAAAAATCCCCGCGCAGATTCGCCGAGGAGACTGGTTTATGGCAATAGATCTGAAAGACGCGTATTTTCACATACAAATTGCGTCACGTCACAGGCGATTTTTGAGATTCGCCTTCGAGGGCCGGGCATATCAGTACACAGTCCTGCCATTCGGCCTGTCCCTAGCACCTCGTACATTTACAGTGTGCATGGACGCGGCGCTGGCACCCCCTGAGACTCCAAGGCATCCGAATTCTGAATTATTTGGACGATTGGCTGATTCTAGCTCAATCGCCTTCAGAACTCATGCGCCACAAGACCCTAATACTCGATCACCTCGAGCACTTAGGTCTGAGAGTCAATTGGGAGAAAAGTTCACTGTTTCCCAGTCAAGGGATCTCCTTTTTGGGACTGGAACTGAACTCGCTGTCTATGACAGCGCGGCTGTCATCACAGCGCAGGCAAAACACCCTGCTGATAGAGAAAAGGAAGTTGATAGATGGCAAGTCGTAAGAAGATTGAAAGAGAAAAGAAAGTTGATACATGTAAGTCGTAAGAAGATCCTTTTAAAAGAAAGATCTATAATAGCTACCGGTCGATATAAAATACGTCCGACTGTTTGCACTGTATTTTATTTATTTTTATTTTTTATTTTTATTTTTTCCAAACTGTGATTCAGGAAGATTTTATTAATTTTAGGGCTGTCTGATTGGAAGAGATTTTGAAGGGGAACGGGAGAGCTTCACTCCGACGAGGCGAGTGAAGATTATCTATACTATGGAGAGTATAGAGGTTCGCTGTTTGTTTAAAACAGTAAAAGTGAAACGTGCTCTATGGGGGCCCAGTGGGGCAATACTGGTGTGAGACACCACCCCAGTAGAGGACGTCCCTGGATTAGGTCCAGTGGCACCGCAAACCTGCTCAATCACTTCCATCTCAGATAGGGGTGATTATTAATTATCAGGGCTGTCTGATTGGAAGAGATTTTGAAGGGGAACGGGAGAGCTTCACTCCGACGAGGCGAGTGAAGATTATCTATACTATGGAGAGTATAGAGGTTCGCTGTTTGTTTAAAACAGCAAAAGTGAAATGTGCTCTGTGGGGGCCCAGTGGGGCAATACTGGTGTGAGACACCACCCCAGCAGAGGACGTCCCTGGATTAGGTCCAGTGGCACCGCAAACCTGCTCAATCACTTCCATCTCAGACACGGTTTTAATTATTCTTATTTCTTTTGATTGTTTTAATTTCTTCTATGTAAAGCACTTTAAATTACCACTGTTTAGCTTTGCATTTACTGAATGAGCACTGTGCCACTGTTCGTCCGACTGTTTGCACTGTATTTTATTTTCTAAACTGTTTTAATTATTCTTATTTCTTTTATTATCTATGTAATTATCTTAATTTCTTCTATGTAAAGCACTTTGAATTACCACTGTGTATGAAATGTGCTATATAAATAAACTTGCCTTGCCTTGCCTTGCCTTGCTGATGGCGAAATCCTTCCGCAGCGGTCATGTAATGCCGCTCAAGAGGTTTCAAAAAAATGCTGGGCCTCATGGCTTCAGCCTCGGCAGCTCTGCAGTTGGGCCTGCTGCACATGCGTCCACTGCAGTTCTGGCTGAGAGCGCGCGTACCGCGCCGAGCATGGGTTTACGGTCGTTATCGCCTCAAGGTCGATCAGGAATGTTTTTCAGCCCTGACACCATGGAGAGCGTCAGACTGGTACCGCTCGGGTGTAAGCCTGGGGACTTCCTCGAGCCTGAAGGTGGTGTCCACGGACGCGTCCACCTCAGGCTGGGGAGCACTGCTCGAAGGCAGACCGTTCTTTGGCCAGTGGGCGGAACGAGTCGAACTACCGCACATAAACTGCCTAGAAATGATGGCGGTGGACTTAGCGCTGAGGCGTTTTCGTCCTCGGATAAAGGGACACCACGTCCTGGTCCGTTCGGACAACACGTCGGTAGTGGCCTATATAAACCGCCAGGGTGGCGTGAGATCCAGAAACCTCTTCAGGTTGACGGAACGCATACTGGTGTGGGCCCAGCACAACCTGCGCTCGCTGAGAGCAATACATGTGCCAGGTCACCTGAACGTAGGACCAGACAGACTCTCACGGGACAACGTCCCGACGGGAGAGTGGTCTCTACACACACAGACGGTGAGTCTGTTGTGGGAAAGGTTCGGCAGAGCGGAAATAGACCTGTTTGCAAACCAGGAAAACGCTCACTGCCCGGAATTCTTTTCAAAGAGCGTAAACGCGCTGGCCAGTGTCTGGCCTCGCCGTCCGCTCTATGCTTTTCCCCCTGTCTCACTCCTGCCTCAAGTGCTGGAGCGGATCAGGAAAAGCGGATGCTCAGTGCTTCTTGTCGCACCATACTGGACGAATCAACCTTGGTTCCCAGTTTTGATGCAGCTGAAGAGTACTGCCCCGTGGCCGATCCCGGTGAGAAGGGACCTCCTCTCGCAGGCCATGGGCTCGATTTTGCATCCTCGCCCGGATCTATGGTCCCTACATGTGTGGGCCATAAATGGGTACCCGCTAACCTCCCTAGAGGAGTGTTAGACACGATCGAGCAGGCTAGAGCCCCGTCTACTAGACGACTCTACGCGTCCAAATGGTCGGTGTTTTCTGGTTGGTGTTCAGACCAAGGTCTGTCACCACTCCAGTGCGGGGAAACGGAGATCCTCTCCTTCCTGCAGGAGCTATTGGATAAGGGAAGAACCCCATCCACGCTCAAAGTCTATGTGGCAGCCGTATCAGCGTTCGTTAATCCAACGCTTGGCCATTCACTGGGCAGGAACGACCTGGTGGTTCGTTTCCTTAGAGGAGCCAGGAGGTTGAATCCTCCAAGGCCTCCTTCAGTCCCCGTTTGGGACCTTTCTACGGTGTTGAACGCCATGAAAGGGGCCCCTTTCGAGCCTATTCACACAGTTGACATGAAGCACCTGTCTCTTAAGACCGTGTTTCTTTTGGCTCTCGCTTCAGTAAAGCGTGTTGGGGATTTGCAAGCGCTCTCAGTTAGAGCTTCTTGCATGGAGTTCGGGCCCAACGACTCTGTAGTCGTACTGAAACCGAAGCATGGGTACGTGCCTGAGTCCCTCAACACTCCGTTCAGGGCTCAGTTCATCTCCCTGTCGGCTCTGCCGGCCTCTGAGGACGGAAATAGCTCCCTTTGCCCGGTTAGGGCATTAAGAGCTTATGTGTCCCGCTCCGCCGTTTTTCGGCAGTCGGAGCAGCTCTTTGTTTCGTTTAGTGGGCGCTCTAAAGGGCGAGCTGCGACGAAACAGAGTCTATCTCGATGGGTAGTGGACACCATTGCGCTAGCCTACGCATCTAGAGGTTTGGAATGCCCCCTGGGCATTAGAGCACATTCTACGAGAGGCATGGCCTCTTCGTGGGCTTGGTATAGCGGAATCTCACTACAAGATATCTGTATGGCGGCAGGCTGGGCCTCCCCGTCTACATGTATACGGTTCTATAACCTAGAGGTTCCTGCGTTGCAGGCTAAACTGCTCTCGGTCTAGAAGACTATGTTTAGTGTTCCTGCCCCGCGTTGCGGCCCAGGTCACTTCAATGTTTAAGCATCACTCACTGACAATGTGTCCCATGAGCATGCTATTACCCCTCATATATATATAATATTTCATATATATGTTATTATGCCCTTAGAGGCACTACTATAAAGGGATGATGCTATTTTTAGCCGCTCTCCCTATACTTCTTGGGGTAGGCACTGGTATGCCAGGGCGCGCGCGCCCTTAGGTGTCTGTGTCGGTCCAAGAGCACGCACGGCGGGTTACATGGGGTTCCCGTAGCGTTCTTTCGACGCAGTACGAGAGAACTCTACGTAAGAGAACGTACTCGGTTACTAGCGTAACCTCGGTTCTCTCTAGGAGAGGGAACTAGTACTGCGTCTCATGCCGTGCGTGCCCACGCTGCGTCGCTTTCGTGACGAAAATCAGTGTGTTAGACAGCTATGCTCGTATTTATAGGCCTAGGCCACGCCTGTTTCGGCGGGAGATGACGCAGAAGGGCGCGAAGCACCCTCATTGGTCAGCGTCTCTGGCCTCGCATAGGCTGTGCTTTTCTGGCGGAGCAGCCAATGGGTGAGCGATATTGCTCCGCCTAGGGTTGTATGCTACAGAAAAGCGTTTTACATATTTACAAAATTAAGGATTAATTTTTAGGCTTCAATCTCGACAAAGAAATATCTTTCCCGTAGCGTTCTTTCGACGCAGTACTCGTTCCCTCTCCTAGAGAGAACCGAGGTTACGTTAGTAACCGAGTACGTTTTCAACACTGATAAAAATCATAAATGTTTAATTTATGTTTTTAGTTTTACTTATTCACTAATTCATATTGCTCATACAGTGTCACTTACGTTTGGATGTCAAAACGTTCTTAAAATAAATTAAACAAATAAATGTAAATATGAGAATTTAAAAAATAAGAAAATACATATGCATGGTGATACAGTAGGTGACAAAATATTGTGAGAAAATGGATATGAAGTTATTTGGTACAACAATACTACGCATGTTCTAAAGAGAGAAACCCGTAAATTAGAGCGTAAATGGAAACAAACTAATTTAGAGGTCTTTAGAATCGCGTGGAAAGACAGTATGTCACGTTATAAAAAGGCCCTAAAAGCGGCAAGGGCTGAGCATCTCCGCAAACTAATAGAAAACAACCAAAATAATCCAAGATTTTTATTTACCACCGTGGCTAGACTAATAAATAAACAAAGGTCACCTGACCAAAATATCCCGTTACAGTTTAGCAGTAATGATTTCATGAACTTCTTCACTGAGAAAATAGAAAGCATCAGAACCACAATTGTAAACATTCAATCTTCATTCGCGCCTTATAAATCAGCCTCAATTATCACCCCGCAAGAACAATTACAGTGCTTTACAACTATAGAACAAAAAGAGCTAAATAAACTTATCACTTCATCTAAAACAACAACATGCTTATTAGATCCTATACCAACTAAACTACTGAAAGAAGTGTTACCTGTAGTGGAAGAGCCTCTTCTCAATATTATTAACTCGTCTCTATCTTTAGGTCACGTTCCAAAAACATTTAAACTGGCAGTTATAAAACCACTCATTAAGAAACCTCAATTAGACCCACATAATCTAGCAAATTATAGACCCATTTCAAATCTTCCATTTATGTCTAAAATATTAGAAAAAGTTGTGTCCGCTCAACTGAGCTCTTTTTTGCAAGAAAATGACATCTATGAAAAGTTTCAGTCAGGATTCAGGCCGCACCATAGCACTGAAACTGTGCTCGTTAAAATCACTAATGATTTACTTTTAGCTTCGGACCAAGGCTGTATCTTAATACTAGTTTTACTCGATCTTAGTGCTGCGTTCGATACTATAGATCACACAATACTCTTAGATCGACTACAAAATTATACTGGCGTTCAAGGACAAGCATTAAGCTGGTTTAGATCATACTTATCTGACCGCTACCATTTTGTCTATTTAAATGGAAAAAAAAATCGATCATATCTTCAGTAAACTATGGAGTGCCGCAGGGATCTGTGCTAGGCCCTCTATTATTCTCAATATATATGCTGCCACTTGGAAATATTATAAGGAAACATGGAATTAGTTTCCATTGTTATGCTGATGAGTGATGACACTCAATTATATATTTCATCACGGCCGGATGAAAACGCTAAATTATGAAAATTGACAGAGTGTGTTAAAGATATAAAAGATTGGATGACGCGTAATTTTCTTCTATTAAATCCAGACAAGACGGAGGTACTACTCATCGGTTCAAAAAAACCGCCCACAAAACCTCTCACAATACAACTTTAACATAGTAGGATGTCCTGCTACTTTATCCTCTACAGTAAAAGACCTGGGTGTCATACTAGACTGCGACCTGTCTTTTAAAAATCATATTTCATATGTTACAAAAACGGCATTTTTCCACCTTAGAAACATTGCTAAGCTACGTAATATGCTATCAGTTTCTGATGCAGAAAAGTTAGTTCATGCATTCATGACCTCGAGACTAGATTACTGTAATGCTCTATTAGCTGGTTGTCCTGCATCCTCAATAAACAAGCTACAGTTAGTCCAAAATGCAGCCGCTAGAGTTCTTACCAGATCAAGAAAATATGATCATATAACACCGATCTTATCATCTCTACACTGGTTACCTATAAAGTTCCGTATTAATTATAAGGTATTGTTACTGACTTATAAAGCCCTAAACGGCTTAGCTCCAGTTTATTTAACGGATCTTCTATCGCCCTATAATCCATCGCGCTCTTTAAGATCGCTAAATTCGAGGCTTTTGGTTATACCTAGGATATCTAAGTCCACCAAAGGAGGGAGAGCATTCTCACATTTAGCTCCAAAACTCTGGAATAGGCTTCCTGATACTGTTCGTTGCTCAGACTCGCTCTCCCAGTTCAAAACTAGATTAAAGACGCATCTCTTCAGCCAGGCATTCATATAAATGTTTTAATCTTACAGTTAAATCCGGCCTCTAGTTCATAACCGCCAGAGAACTGGCCCCCGACTGAGCCTGGGTTCTCCCAAGTTTTTTTTTTCTCCATTAGGTCACCTGATGGAGTTTTAGGTCACCATTGGGTCACCTGATGGAGTTTTTCGTTTCCTTGCCACTGTTGCCTTTGGCTTGCTCAGTTGGGGATATTCAATTTAATGAATCAATCAATATTACTATTGATTAGCATTACCAAACATGGACGTTTTATTATTATTTTATTTTAATACTGTGAAGCTGATTTGATACAATCTGTATTGTGAAAAGCGCTATACAAATATTCTTGACTTGACTTGACTTATTTAATGAAGTTCCTCACTTCACCTGTTTCCAACTTCTCTGGCAGCAGCTTTCTTCAGAAATGTTGAAGTAGTGGAGCTCCCCCCTCTGTTGTAGAAGGATTATTTTGTTGCTGCTGAAACCACAGAACTATTTTGATCACTATTTGTTAACCATTGAGCTAGCTGCTAGTTTCAGCAAAATTTCACACTTCATGTAAGTGACGTCATCGAGTACGTTTATGTTAAATAAATTAACTCAATTCCAAACTAACTTATTTCTAACAAAACTATCAAAACCTCTCATCTACCCGTAAGATGTGTTTAAAAGCCTAAACTTTCATATCAAAAGCTCAAGCTGAAGTTAGCATAACGTTACGTTACCTCTTCTGAAAACGGACTTTTCTCGAAGACACTAAACCATTTCTATAAAGTAAATATTCAACAGAAGCGTGTCAATAACAAGTAAGAGAAGTGTCAAGAACAGTTGTGTGTATTATTTGTGTGATTTTAGAGACTAAACTCACCTGAAAGCACTGAAAACAACAGCGAGAGAGGGAGTTCGAGAAGCATCCAGCTGCAGCCCCGCAGACTCACTTCTTGCTAGACACCAGTGGCTGGACACCAGTGGATGGACAGCAGACGTCATTTCCTTTTCAAATTGACGTCATTTCCGTATCGTCATTCACTTTTCAAATTTGACGCGCCATGTCAGCGGTAAGAAAAATAAATAAACTGTCGATGATGATAGGTCATGTCAGAATTCAAATGCACAAACTAGCTATTTAAAAAAAATCGTCTTGTTTTCAAGGTACTGTGTCGTGTTTTTTAAAGGTATTAGTGAACTGGTGTGCCTCAATTCTAGAGCTAGGTTGCTCTAGGTTACTTCCCCCACAACCTTACGGGCCTGACTGTGGCATCTTCATTCTGATGGTCAGATTGTGTAATTTCCAATAAATATTGCAAAACCATGATTTGTTCATTTGTTTTGGATTGTTTGGTAAATTGTCTGATCATGTATATGAATCTATGTATATTTTAAAAAACAGAAGTGGTTACATTTACAAAAAAAATAAGAATATCCAAATGGGCAAGGCAAAAAACTGTGGTCAATTAACATGTACAAGTCTGTTGTATTGACAAAACGTTATAGTCCATTGATCTAGGCTGAATTCAAGTCACAAAGAATAGTGATATGATCTGAACAATATATATTTTCGAGGTGCTTCTTGTGTATGCAGTTTGCATGAATTATTGATGTTATAATATTAAGTATATTATTGAGAATTGTTTTATGTAAAGACATTATGATAAAGATCATATTTCAATTTGCACACAGCTTTTATATTATATATTTTAAAGGTAGGGTAGGTCAGAATTGTCTAAAAAAAACTTTTATTCAAATTTGTTTAAACTGTCTTTATATACCAATACATAATTAAAATGTAAGTAATTTGAAAAAGAGAGTATAAAATTCCCTGTAGGAATTAATGAGCTGTGTTTTTTGAAGATTAAATACACTATAGTCACTAAATTTTTATACTCTCTTTTTCAAAGTACTTACATTTTAATTATGTATTTGTATATAAAGAAAGTTTAAGCCAATTTGAAAAAAAAGTTCTTTAGACAATTCTTACCTTACCCAACCTTTAAGTCATAAAAGTAAAATGACAATATGGAAAAGACGTGTGCAAAAGCCTGCAAAGAATGTTGTCTATCCACTGGTGAAAACAGAAAATAAATATTTTGAAAATATAAAATGAATATATGCATGTCAATCCAGAGGTGAAAACGGAAATTAGCGGCGAAACGGAAATGACGGAGAAAAAGGAAATGACGTAGGCTGTCTATCCACTGGTGTCCAGCCACTGGTGTCTAGCCGGAGGTGAGTCTGCGGGGCTGCAGCTGGATGCTATTGGGGAGTTCTGCAGCTTGTCAGTTGGAGCGTAGTACCCCAGAGTGCAGTCTGGACGATGGGGCGGGGCGACACTTTGGGGCGGGGTTACACGTGTCGCTCCGCCCTCCCCCAATTTAATTGGCTTATTATACAGCAATCTTATTGGCCTATATGATTCAAGCCTGAGCATGCGCATTCTTTATGTACTATTTTTGTGAATGATTTGTCCATATTAAAGAAATATTAAATGCTAACTCTAAATCGTATCTTATTATCGGTTTACCATGGTAATTTTAGTTAAAATCTATTGGCTAATGTTTTATTGTTAAGACACAGAATAGACAAAGTTATTGTTTAAAAACAAACGCTTGTTGACAGCACCTCAGTGTAGGCCTATAATAGAGTTGGTTTCATATTTATATTATATTTCATATTCTAACTCTAAATCGTATCTTATTATCGGTTTACCATGGTAATTTTAGTTAAAATCTATTGGCTAATGTTTTATTGTTAAGACACAGAATAGACAAAGTTATTGTTTAAAAACAAACGCTTGGTGACAGCACCTCAGTGTAGGCCAATAATAGAGTTGGTTTCATATTTCCATCAGGGTCGGTGGATCAGCTCAAACTCGGGATTTTACGCAAATTATGAAATCGCTGTTAAAGGAAAGACATCGGACAAACACGAACGCAAGCAGCTGACCGTTTTTTGTTGATTTTTTTTTTTTACGAGATTTGTTCTCCAATGCTTGCATTTTTTGGCACAAAGTGCAAATAAAATGTTTAATGGCAAACTCATATTTCCTTGTTGTTTACCTGTTAAAAATAGTTTCAAATATTAACACTGGCATAGGCTATAGCTGTTAGGCTATTAAAAAAAAATCACTGCTGTAAATCTGTGCATAGGCCTTTAGCCTAACAGTAGCCTACTTCAAATAGTTACTTATTTATACCTACTTAAATTGAGCACATAAATAATAATATTTGCTATAGATCGACATAATAATATCTGTTTAAGTAGTTTTTTTTTTTCACTTTTCAGCACTGCAGGTTTTTAAATTCCCATTGTAGGCTACGCAAAAAAAAAAAAAAAAAAAAAAAATTGCCAGGGCTTGTATTATTTGGTAGCCTATTATTGTCTTATTTGTCACTTTCGGAACTTGTCTTACTGAAATACAGTGAATTATCAGTATGTAGCCTAGTGTAAAATCCCGAGTTTGTTTTTATTCACCAATCCTAATGGGAAAATGAAGAAGCATAAATTTATAATGTAAAATTACGGAGCCCTGCATGACATTCGGAAAATATTGTATCAGCCTAATAGGCTATCTCTCCTTGCAATGCTAGTAATTTAATGCAGTCATGATCACTGCTCACTTAAAGTGCCATTGACTTTTCTGCTGGGTAAATTAATAAATATAATTTAGCTAAATCTAAAACATCGTATGATTTATATCAGCAACATATTTCTTTATATCGCCCAGCTCTAAAATTGCTCAATATTAATGCTTAGGCCTATTACTTTTTGTAAAGCTGCTATAAAACGATGTGAATTGAGCGCTATAAAATTTTTGACTTGACTTCACTTGATATAGACCTAGGTATATATCGTCGTGGCCATGAATGAAGAATTCGTTCCCCAGATTTAGCAGCACGTATAGGATATTACACGGCGGTCTGCATTGAAGGGATTGTTCGTTGTACAGTAACTTCATTTAACTTAAGTCTATTAACTGTTTAACTCGTATTAAGTTAATAAAAACATTATTTAATTGATCGTTACTGAAATCGCCATGCGTAGTACGGCCAAACTGCGTAGAAGATCATTCATAAACTCGTACATAAAGAAATGCGCATGCTCATGGCTCAAGTGTCTACTCCAATAAGATTGCTGTATTATAAACCAATGAAATTGGTGGTTTTAGGTCGACTAACCAATGAAATTGGTTAGTCGACCTAAAACACTGGAGCGGAGATGAGTTGCCATAGAGACGGCGCGGCACCGACCGGCTCCAACCAAGGGGGTAATCCATCCGCCGGAAACTGAAGCCTCCGCGGGCGCCGCCATTGTAGCAGAACTTCACCTGCTGTTAGCATTCCATTGACTCCCATTCATTTTTGCGTCACTTTGACAGCGAATAACTTTACATCTGAGGCGTCCAAAGACTCCATTTGTCTATTATTTATTTCTAAAGAAACTCGACAATGTATAAAAGGCTCCATTACCTTGTACCTTACGTTATGGCCCCGTAGAAGCCGTTTTTGTAAAAATAGGCTAACGATTGCGTCATAACTCACGCGACTCTCTGTCGCACGGTAGAGAAATTACCGTATAGACCGGCGTAGAAGCTCGCAAGCAATCGGGAGAACGTCGAGGCATTAAGTCCGATAAAGTGAAGGGAGTAGCCCACAGAGAGTGATAAAGTTGATCCTGCTGCTAGCTCATGGACAGCTAATACTCACGCTCTCCGTCTCTGCGAGATTCGGAAGGGAATGATTCAGATTTCTCTCCGCACAGCTACTAGAAGACTGACAGCTGTCAGACACGTTGCTCACGTGTTCAAGCTCAGTTTGAGTCTGCGCAGTTCGCCTGGCGATCAGGAAGTGAGTGCTTCAAATGGGCTTCACTTTTCTCCGTTGAAGGCTATGGGGTCGCTGTGTCCATCTTATATACTGTCTATGGCTCCAACGAGTAACCCCAGAGTGCAGTCTGGACGATGGGGCGGGGCGACACTTCGGGGCGGGGCGGGGCAACACGTGTCGCTCCGCCCCATCGTCCAGACTGCACTCTGGGGTTACTCGTTGGAGTCGGTCGGTGCCGCGCCGTCTCTATGGCAACTCATCTCCGCTCCAGTGTTTTAGGTCGACTCGAAGGTTCACGCGCACGCCCATTAAAACGTCAAAGCCACGCAACATTTACAAACATAAACATCTAGAATTATAACCTTACTTGAATAAAATGAACGTATTTCAAACGTACGGAATACTAAACAAACAAAGAAAATATTTCATAGAAATGCAGTCTGATAAGATGGTAATCAAATTACCGGCCAGTGACGTTGCAGTTCCTTTGCCAGTAAGTCATGAAATTACCAAGTTATTACGAATAGAGTACGTATCTGGAACGTTGTTGGTTATCTTATAACCTTATGAGGACGTACTGACGACGTTGTGGGTTGGTAATATGATGGTAATGAAATTTCGAGCATGCGACGTTGTAGTTACGTTGTCATTTAGTAAAGTCATGACATGACCAGAGCCCGTCTACGGAGAGTAACCAAACAGTAGTCTGTACCCATTGACTTCCATAGTAGGAAAAAAAATACTATGGAAGTCAATGGGTACAGACTACTGTTTGGTTACTGACATTCTTCAAAATATCTTTCTTTGTGTTCAGCAGAAGAAATAAATGAATACAGGTTTGAAACAACTTGAGGGTGAGTAAATGATGACAGAATTTTAATTTTAAAGTGAACTATCCCTTTAAGTCCTATTGTACCGACTTTTGGTTGTAGTTCCACCAGAGTTCCACTGGGGGCGATCACCCCCGAGTGCAAAATGAATGGGAGTCTATGGGGCTAGACGTCTAAATTTGTCCCTTTCAGCCGATTGCCGTTGAGAAATCTCAGATTTGATTGTAGGTTTGGCAAGTTCAACATGGGTTATAGGTCGAAAATTGAATGAACGAGTACTTATGTCTAGTGATGGGCAGATCGAGGCTTCGTGAAGCAATGAAACAGTTGAACCAAATGGTCCATATTGTTTCGAGGCTTCGAATCAATCCGACACCCGTCTCCACGGTGACACCTAGTGGTCACTTGCAGGTGTTGATCTGAAACAACCTTGACGAGCCATTAAAATTTTTTTTTATTTTTTTTTATTATTGTACTTTTCTAATATGTGAATCTTGTAACATATAGGCTCATCACTGTGCATAATGTTATTTTGGTCCTGCAAAATGAATATTAATAAAATAAATCAAGCCACAACGTCTCACTTTTTTAGATATTTTTATTCAAAAATATTAATTTCTCTGCTGTGGAAGGACTAGCCTACTTCTTTTTTTACAGATAATTTCTCCAGCCTTTGAAAAAATCCTCTCACAAGGGACACTTGTTGCTGGAATGCAAAGATATTTTTTAGCCATGACATATACAAATGAGGAAAGATTACTGCTCTCTCTTTCCAGTAAGTTAGTGGATCATGAGTTCTGGGCAAATACGCATCGTTGATGTATTTTTTTATTTTTTTTCACTTCCACTGTGGCATCAGCTGTAGCATTGTGTATCATCTGGGTTTGATGGATACGAGTATCAAAAAGTTCCCATAAACTGTCCTGTGTTTCGGTGTTGATGTTGATGATGTTGATGGGTCTGATGTTGACATTTCTATCCCTATCTTTAATCTATCTATGTATCTATCTATCTATCTATCTATCTATTAATCTAGCTGTCTATATATATTTATATCTATGTATCTATTAATGTGTCACTATAGTCTGTGCATGTCTCTAGCCTATCAGTCAATGTGTTGTGTAAATTTAAATGTAGGCTAAGCCTAAATATAACTAAACAAATCGCACTATAAATGACGTTATATCACCAAAAATCTCAATATCAAACTCCTCTCACAAAAACCCACGAGGTCAATATGCGTTGATTTCACTTATATACAGATGTGCGATCGTGTGGTCTGTTTCCGACCGTGTCAATCAAACGCTGATTCGGCGGATCACACCTGATGAAACACTTAGTGAAACACTTCGAGGCTTCGTTTGGCCATAGTCACGTGACATGGGTGTTTTGAATCACGCTTCGGATCAGTGTTTCGAAACATCTGCGCTTCGGGATCTCGCAAAGCTTCGGAACGAGTGTTTCGCGTCAGCCATCCCTACTTATGTCCTTTCAATTTCTTACAGGTTGAGTTCTTGTTGCCCATAACACGCTAGCATTCTGCTAATGAACGCTGATTGGTCAGTGAAGGACTGGTTACGACCAGAGATACCGCTTGATGGCATCATGGCATCCGAAGCGGGAACAGAATGTATTCTAGCAGAAACTCTTCTAGCACGTGTGTTTACCTGTGTCAGCTGTGCTGGCGATGCCTCGAGAGAAAATAAAGTGCAGAGCGCGAAAGCACCACAGTGACTGAAGGATTGCCGTAAAGCAGTATCTCTGGTCGTACGATGTGTATGACGTCATTGACATTTTGAAAGACTTTTTAAAGCAAATAAGTGACTCTAAAAAATCTAACACCCAGCAATGTGCAATTTCTTTTCATCTCCTTTCGAATACAACATTCAAATTACTAGACAAAAAATTATATCTTGAGAAAAGTGGATTTTGAGGGGTATAGCTCCATAGACCTCCATTCATTCTGCACTCGTCCTGTGAGCGCCCTCATATGGAATCAGAGTGGAACTGCAACCAGTCAGAAGCCGGAAGTGTAGCGAGAGTAAACCTTCTCCCCTTATTAGACATTAGGCTTGTTTGAGATGCGCCTTGCCTCGCCTGAAATGTATGCGAGAGTAGGCACATACAATTAAGATGGAAAATTATGACTTTTTTAAATTTTATTTTAATCCATAAAAATCTAAAATATACTTATTTAATTGGCTGCCATGTGGCCCACTCTTCTACACCACATTAAGAGCAGTGGCCATTTTGAGCAAAAAAATTCAACCCCATCACACTCAACCCTGTCACATATGTCATTGGTTCGTGTGACGGGGTTGAGTTATTCCCTTAATTTAATCAATGATTTCAATTAAAAAAATTAATTTCAGTAAATATATTACCAAAATCATAACTCATATTTTTGTTATAGATCAAATATTTTATGTAATGTGTCCACTTAAACTTCAACAGGCATCCTAATCAGAAATGGCACCCACATCAACAGCAGAGAGGCAAAGGCAGTTTCGTTTCGCAAATTCTCACTGCAGTTCAGATAATAAAGTAAAAACGAAAGAAACTAAATATGACTATGTCTTTATTACATGGTTGCCTAAAATAAAATAGTGTTTTGTTTGAGTCTCAAAGAGGGATTTTCGTATTGAACAAATACAAAAAGTAGGCCAATGTGTCCTTTCAACCCTGTTACAGTTTTCAACCCCATCACAGTATTCTCAACCCTGTCACATTAATATTGTAACTTCCATCACATACAAATGTGAAAATTATCATGAATGTTACATTTGAAGTCATTGAATTGGTATGAGGGACACATGAGCAGTAGGTAGATGTTTGTTTTATAGCAAGTTTTGTATAAAATCCTGTTTAAACTACTTAAATTTTGTCCGTTACGGGGTTGAGAATAAAAGGTGTACAAATCTGAAAAAAACTGAAATAAAAAAAAGTCTTTAATGCCTGAGATGGGAAAATATGATTTTTTGAAGGTTTGATATGTGCCTAATAATGTGGGGTATTTAGAAATGTAATCATATGTAGTTCAAAATTTTAAAAAGTCAAGGTTGAAATATTACCGAATCCCAGGAATGACCCAAATATCTTTGCGAGGGAACGCAAAGTTTCTCGGGGGAACACAAAAGTTTTGCGAGGGAACGCAAAAGATTTGGAAAAAAATGTTCTCCCATCCTAAAAAAAATTCCACCACCACGTCCCTTTAGGGGCTCCGTAGATAAGCATATTTTTTTCACAAAAATATTTTTTTTGCACGTAAAAGTACATTTTCTTGCTGTCAACTTAATCAACTGTTGTGCCAAAGCAAATTGATTCAGGTAGAAAAACTTATATTATGTTGATGAACTACCAACATATAAAGCCATGTGATGATGCTAGCTAAAGATGAGCCTGAATTGCTAAGAGAGATCTTTTTTTTTTCTTCTAAAATGTGGCGGTGGGGTAAAGTGAGACATGAGGCAAAAGTTAAGTTTAGTCTTAAACATATTTTAATGTATTAATGTAATATTACATATGTTTTATTTTTAATGTCATAAACATTGTAGAAAAGCCATCATGCCACTATATGGGGAGGCTGCAGACCTGGAGCCGGTAGATATAGGACCCAAACAGTTTTACGCCCCTGGCAGTTTTACGCCCCTGTTGTTCCTGATGCGTCCAGTAGAGGGATATACTGCGAAATAACATCATTAAATCGACGCTAACACATTAATAACCCGTCCATAGACTTGACAATTTTGTGTTTTTTGTTAATTTAAATATAAACGCTACAGTGTAGATCTGCACGGATTAAAATAGAAAAATAAATGCAGATATTCAGTCGGGGTTCACTCTCTTCACTCAGCCTACAGAAGACTTTTGTTTTTGTGAATTGAAAAATCAAAAATACACATAGTTGGATCAACTACGTGTTATGACAAGTAAAGATATGACCTACTGCAGTTATAGGCCTACTCACCGTATGTTTTTATATGGAGACTAAGTGAAATATGTTGTTGTGAATTTATATAAAGTTACATTTAGATATTAACCATATTTAGACAATTAGACATACAGTACCGTGTAATCATATGGATCCTCGATTTAATATCTGCTGTACTATTCTCTATTAGTCGTCGTACAGCTACAAAACAGTAAGATAAATTTAAGCCAGATCGTCCTGAACTTTTAGGTAAATTCTGGGCAAGTTTCATCTGCATAAAGACAGAACCATCCAATGGCAAAACCTTTAAACTCAGGTTTCTAAAACAAATAATATCCTCGAGTCTGTTGTAAAGAACCTTTATTTTTTTATTGACAATGTAATATTGTATTGATTTGTGTAGTAGCCTAATTCAATCTCTTTTGATGTCCGTATACCCCCTTGTTTTTTTTTGTTTTTTTCCCTCTTCTCACTGTTAATGTCTGTATCCTTTCATTTGCAATACAAAATAAATTAATTAATTAATTTAAAAAAAGATTAAAACGTCTCAATTCGTGTCGCTGTACAGCCTCCCCCTACTGGACGCATCAGGAACAACAGGGGTAAAACTGTCAGGGGCGTAAAACTGTCAGGGGCGTAAAACTGTTTGGGTCCTATATCTACCGGCTCCAGGTCTGCAGCCTCCCCATACTCTCATGCCAAGGGGATGGAGAGTGCAGCCCCTGAGGTCAAGGAAGAAAATAAGTCTATAAGAGCAGCTGCAAGGGATAGAAATATTGACAAGTCAAGCCTCCTAAGATTCACAAAGAAAAAAAGAGAAAGGAGAAGTAAAATCAGTAGCCTGGGGTGCAGTAGCTGAGGCAAAGAGGTGGAGCACCTTATCCCTCTCTCCTTGTCGGAGCGGAGCGTTTGTCCCCTCCTCGACAAAACCCCCAAGGTCAGTTTTAGGACCGAGGTCGCTCCGTCAGGCAGACGGATATGCGCGTGCCCGAAACCGAGGCACTCTCCCTGGGAGCCTGTCAGGGAGTAAAGTCAGCATGGGAATCTCCTCCGTCTGCAACCTCACGGACACTGTCCGTTTTTGTTTTCGGAGGAGGACCCTCCTCCATCGCTTTTTCTCCAGGGGTGTCTCAAACCCCTGGAGTCGCCTCACCGTTTACCCAGACCTACCGTTCGATAAGCATATGTTTTACCTCGGGATCAACCGAGAGGGCTCATACTGAGGAACCATCCGCTGCGGGCAGGGGCAGGAGGCCTCTGGATCGTGGCCGTAACCGGGAATGGTGCTTTTAAAAGTAGCGGGAGGCGCAGGGCACAGCTCTAAGACATGCCAGGGTAGCCCCAACTAAACCCCCAACAATCCAAGCCTCCCGACGCGCCCGCGGCCACTGCCTCCTCTGCGAACATTCGTTTCAGACAGGCTATCTGAGTCTCTCGGGGCCCTCGTTCCCCGGAGGAAGACTGTGTCTCGTGTTGACACGCAAATCAGGGAGGAGCAAGCTGCCCCTCGACCAGGCAGGGGCCTTCCCCAGGCGCGTCTGAAGCTCCAATCGACCAGGCACCCCGAGGCGCCTTTTTCCGTTACCTTGTCTGATAAGAGTGTCGTCTCCCTCCTCTACAACACCCCGAGCGTCCGTGTTTGGACCGTCTTCGCTCCAGCAGGCGTACGGATCTGACTTTGACCGGAGATGACCCACCCTCCCTGGAGTCTGCAAGCATGGAGCTCTTGTTCAAATACAAGATATTTTTGGACATGGTCCAATTTTACAAGGAGGAATATTCTCCAGTGTTTTTTTCACCCCTAGCTCACCCAGGACGGTGACGCCCTGGCACCGAGGGACTGGATGTCCAAACCAGACCCTATTTACTGGAAGTCTCGCCCGTACAAAGTGCACTTTCTCTGGGCTAGGTCTGGCCGTTTCACCACCCGGTCTGACCACCACGGTTCTCTGGTCCGTGTTCCTTGTCCGAGCGGAGCATTGTCCCTAGACCCAAAGGGGCGTTTTAGAACCAACTTCGCTCCAAAAGGCATCACAATTTTTTGGACACAGTCCATTTTTTTAGGAGGAATTTCCTCCAGTGTCATTCACCATAAGCACACCCAGCACGGTGTACCTTCACCTGGATGCGCACCGGGGGGGGTCATCAATTTTATTTTCTTAATTGACCAATCCCCATGATTCTGTTACTAGTCCGACATTAGTTCTGGAATATGTGGTTGTCAATCTAGCTGTCAGGATTCAAACTGTTACAACATGTGTTGTTATGGTAGTTTCAGAGTGGGAAAAGTAATTGGATCAGTTTACCCCCAGCTGGTTCTCTTTACCCCCTTGATTTATCTGGTCTAAACTGGGGTAAAGTGAGACACAAGACCACTTTTTAAAAAACAATCATATTTTCACTGCCCTTCGTCCTGAATACATTCTGATAATTTCCATTGCTAGGAAACATCCCAAATTAATGGGAAATGTGTAATTTGACTGATATCATTTTAGCTCGCTTAGAGGGAAGCAAATGTAAAAAATGTCTCATTTTACCCCACTCTCCCCTACAGTTTAAAAAGCATCATGATAGCTGATCCATGTAAAGCACAGTGACAGCTGTGCAAAATTAGAGTTCTTCTTATCGTCCTTCAGTCATCATCATCTGACAGGTCAGGTGGCATTAGTCTTTAAGAAACTGACAAATGATAAATCCAAAGATTGAGTTTTAAATATTCACTTTATTTTAAAAACACCCTTTTGGCAAGCAAATTTCACTTAATGTTTTATTAGCACAAACTATTAAAATGAATCAGAGATCGACTTAACTATAGGCCCTATATTGCTCCTGTCTAAACAATAATGAACTTTATATCACATGCTTTATAAAAGCATATAGTAAACTTAATTGTCATTAATATGAAGATTTCTCATGATGAAACAAGTTATAACATGATGACATTGATTTTATTAAGTTTCAGAGTGATTTAATTGTAGAACAGTATATAATTTAGAAATTAAGAAAATTTGAGGGCTAAAATTGAGATTTCACAAATGTGTATTTAAACGTAGTAATTTATCCAACACTGACATCATGTTTTCATCCCAAAGCCATATAAATTTACCTGGATGTTTTTTCAAATATAACAGCAGCAAACATTAAAAACATTTAAAACGCAACAAACACCAGAAGCTCTTCAATGGAGGGAGTGGGTGGCTCTTAAAAGAGCCTTTGTGGTGGCTGAAATCTTCAGATGCCGCTTTACTTCGAGCTGGTGTATTTGGTGACGGCCTTTGTGCCCTCGGACACGGCGTGTTTGGCCAGCTCTCCGGGCAGCAGCAGACGCACGGCGGTCTGGATCTCTCTAGAGGTGATGGTGGAGCGCTTGTTGTAGTGAGCGAGACGAGACGACTCACCGGCGATGCGCTCGAAGATGTCGTTGACGAAGGAGTTCATGATGCCCATCGCCTTGGAGGAGATGCCGGTGTCAGGATGAACCTGTTTCAACACTTTGTAGACATAGATGGCGTAGCTCTCCTTCCTTGACTTTCTGCGCTTCTTTCCTCCCTTACCGGCGGTCTTGGTGACGGCCTTCTTGGATCCCTTCTTAGGCGCGGACTTTGCTGGTTCAGGCATGATGATGCGAGATCACACAACAGACGAATCGATGTAAACGCCAGCGCGATACAGAGCCATTTATTCGCTCCTTATGCTAATTTCCAAAGAGATTCGAGATTCTGCTGATTGCCTGTTTCCATAGGCCGAACCCACAAACTCGTATTTTATTGGACAACTTAAAGAATCACGAGAGGAACAAGTGCCAATCACGAGCGGTTAAATGTTAGCCCCTCCTACCGCCAAATGTTTGAGTGACAGCCCACAGGACAGTTTCCTTTGTTCATTTCCCGCTTTTTATTTTGGGTTTATTACATTTGGAAGAAAAAGACAAATATTATGCATTTTTGAAGGGAATTAATAATAGCAGCGATAAGATCTCTTTAAAAAGTGTTTTTTTTTATATATACCAGAAAGTCTCTCAAAGCCCCTTTACCGCTGTTGACGTCACTTTTATTTTAACCATTTTAACTCTTTTGTTTCCATGAATCACTTTAAATCCCAATACGATAGATTAATCCATATGAAAAGTGCTTTTTGAAAAAATTATAGAATTTTTATTTTTGTGACATTATGCAATATATACGGTTAAAATATTTTAAAGAACCCATATTCAGTAGAGAAAAAAATCTTTGCAAAACTATTATTCTGTGATTTATTCAGAATTGTATCGTTTTTACTTTTAAGAAAACCATTCACTGACATTAATGTGGCAAAACTCTTTGTGTGACAGTGTGTGTGGCTCTTAAAAGAGCCGTTGGGTTGGTTCAGTTTCTCCTGGTCTCAGGCGTTTATCCCCCGAAGCCGTACAGGGTGCGTCCCTGTCTCTTCAGCGCGTACACAACATCCATGGCGGTGACGGTCTTTCTCTTGGCGTGCTCGGTGTAGGTGACGGCATCGCGGATCACGTTCTCCAGGAACACCTTCAACACTCCGCGGGTCTCCTCGTAGATCAGACCGGAGATGCGCTTGACGCCGCCGCGGCGAGCCAGACGACGAATTGCGGGTTTGGTGATTCCCTGAATGTTATCGCGCAAAACTTTGCGGTGACGCTTAGCGCCTCCTTTGCCGAGTCCTTTACCGCCTTTGCCTCTTCCAGACATGTTTCACAGACACTAATCAAACGATCAGAGCAAAACGTACAGTCAACGTTGCAAGGACGTCTTTTATATTTACTTACAGGACCTGATAGAAACCAACGACGCGTCACAAAGCGCAAAACGCCCCTCCCCTCAATAAAGTTCCAGCACAAAACAATGTGATTTAACCCAAACCTTAATTTGTATTATAAGTATTATAACCTCATGTATTATAAGATTTATTTCATTTGATGAAGAGGATGTTATAATATCATCATATAAGATATACTAAGTAGTAACGAAATGTGTTAAAAAAAAAAACTGTACAAATATTAAACTACATAAACGCTTTTAGTACATACAATTCATATTTCCTTTTTTTTAGACAGATTTATTTCAGACTAAAAAAAAAGTCCATATGAACATATAAAAGAGACA
The DNA here is from genome assembly GCA_033366665.1 of Phoxinus dragarum. NCBI lineage: Eukaryota > Metazoa > Chordata > Actinopteri > Cypriniformes > Leuciscidae > Phoxinus > Phoxinus dragarum. Next base: position 51,495 of record JARPMJ010005455.1, read on the forward strand.
AAAAAAAAAAAAAGGATTACTATAATCCGTATAAACTATTTCTCCAGTGCCTCCAAAGCAGCGAACTGTACCTAGTACTGCTCTGGTCAGGCCATATAAAAACAATTATGATCTCATTTTGCGAGTCCATAAGTCTCATCATAAATTTATAAACAGCATTTCCTATTACAGCATTTAGTAAAGTCACATCATTCTGCATACACAACTGGCTTGCACTGGTCCAGCGAGGTACTTTCAAAAGAATCCTAAGAGCATCATTATTATATGCTACTTGAACAGCTTTTGTGTAGCAACACCATATGTCTGGTATTTTATTACTATGGTTGGATTATATTTAATTCGGATAGTAATGGTAACTGATGAGTTAGAGAAAGGTGTCCCAGTGAATGTTAATGTGATGCATGAACGCAACTTTCTACTCATATTGAGTTTTAACTGGAAATGATCTCGTTCAGCGCAGTTTTGGTGGCTCTTAAAAGAGCCGTTGTGGGTTGACGCAGACGCGGGTTTAAGCGCGCTCTCCGCGGATGCGGCGGGCCAGCTGGATATCTTTGGGCATGATGGTGACCCTCTTGGCGTGGATGGCGCACAGGTTGGTGTCCTCGAACAGACCGACCAAATAAGCCTCGCTGGACTCCTGCAGGGCCATGACAGCGGAGCTCTGGAAGCGCAGGTCCGTCTTGAAGTCCTGGGCGATTTCTCTCACCAGCCGCTGGAAGGGCAGTTTGCGGATCAGCAGCTCGGTGGACTTCTGATAGCGGCGGATCTCCCGCAGAGCCACGGTCCCGGGCCGGTAACGGTGAGGCTTCTTGACGCCGCCGGTGGCCGGAGCGCTCTTACGGGCGGCTTTAGTAGCGAGCTGCTTCCTCGGGGCTTTACCACCGGTGGATTTACGAGCGGTCTGCTTGGTTCTTGCCATTGCTGCGGAGTTGTTCTCTGTCCTGCTTGTGCTGGAAATACTGCATGTTTGTTACACGCCCGGTTTTAAAGCATTGTACCGCCACGAGCTCATAGTCTCACGAGGGCGCAGACCTTGTGATTGGCTAATACGTGACGTCTGCGCATGAGTGCCAGCCAATGACTGCGCGGTTCCTCTTTTTCAAACAAGTGAAAGGTTTCCCGCTCGAGCTGCTTTGTTCTGTTGAATAGTTTTTATACATCAAACAAACAGTATATGGGTCAATGACTTGGCGTGTCCCAATTTTGGTCTCCCAAGCATATTCATAATATTAAAAATGTATACCTTTTTTAAATGCACTTCATTAAGTGACTCAAATTACCCCTCTTTAATTAATTTTAAGGAAGTATTGAGCTCAAAAATCCCCAAATGTCATTCCGGGTAACTGTTCCAGCTTAAAATCTGAATACAAAAATACGATAAAAATGTCAAAAATATAAATAAATGATTTAAATTCTACTTGGGCATAATTGTGTTGATATTTTCCATGATTCCTACAAATACAGTGATAATGTTAAGTTTATTTAAATGTTTATGAGAGAAAGACTTTTGTCCCCAAATTGTGATTTCTGTCATTCCTGGATAACAGACATCAACGACCATTTTGGAACTTAATGCATTTTGGTATGTCATGTGACATAATATTGTATCAAAAGGCAGACCCTGAAAGAGTCCTAGAACATGTGCAAAGGTCAGTAAGTGTCTCTTAAAATGTACTTTGTAGCAATATCATGTGTCCTTTTGGACAATACTAATAAAACATTTATAATGTTTTTTATATATATATTTAAAAAAAAAACTATCTATTTGATCTAAAAGATGACCTTACGTGATGATAGCTAAGTTGTAGTTTTTAATTAACATTTGTAAACTTTTAGGCATAGTTATTATCGTTATATTATTAACATTAACATTATATACATAATTTTATGTTTTTTGCCATATTTTAGCTGTCATTCATATTGATTTCATAAGATTCAATGAGTCACATGGGTCATTATTATCATTGAATATAACTTTTTTAGATCATTAAAAACTTGTCAGTGTTTTTGTGTTGGGAAAAAAAGTTTGAGTGTTGGAAAGGAAAAATGATACTGGGGATGGTTTTTATGGTAATCCTGAAAAATAATGCAGAATGTCCTTCCGTCTAACCGCATGTCATTCCGGCTAACAATGACACGGGCAATTCATTTATCCCATATTTGTGTGTTAGATTACACAATTCTGTTTTTGTTGAGTTAATGATAAAACAAGTCTTATTTACTTTATTAAAAAACATTTTTAAACATTTTACAGCTTTTTTTTTTATTTGGTTCTGAATTTTGAGTTATCAGCAGCCAAAACTGAGCCCATGTCTATGAAATCCCAAATTGATTATATCAATTGTGATTAAAAATGTAGTTTTACGAGAACTAGTTTGTCGAGCTCCAATTATGGATATCAGTACATTTGTATATTACAGCAATGGTAGAAATGTAATTAATTAAAAAAAAAATTACATTACCCAGGAATTACATTTTCATGAGGAAAATGATCTGATTCACCAAATAAAGTAGTTAATTATGGTACATTCTTGAAATGTGTGCATGTCATTGCATTACATACACAATACCATAGTAAAGAAAGTCGTAAAATTCGATTTTTTTTCCAGGTTTTTTTTCCCATACTCACAATGCTGTATTTATTTGTTCTGAAATAATTTATTAAAGTATTCAATACATTATCAGGTAGACCAACTATATTTTAATTTTAAGGGAGACAAGTTTAGTGACAAAAACACATTAGGGGATTATCATGTGCTTATAAAAGATATGCACACCTACGACTGTAATGCTACCTGAAATCATCGATGCGGAACAATCATATTTTACTGGTTTGATGGGTCATTACCATCACCAAACACCTTTGTGGTGTTTACACATTAAGAAAAACACTCTTTATCAGATAAAATTGGTGGCTCTTAAAAGAGCCTTTTGATTTAAATAAAACAGACTTGAGTCCATTTATTTAGATTTGGAGGATTTCTCGGTCTTCTTGGGCAGCAGCACGGCCTGGATGTTTGGCAGCACGCCGCCTTGAGCGATGGTCACTCGGCCAAGAAGTTTGTTGAGCTCCTCGTCGTTGCGCACCGCCAGCTGCAGGTGACGGGGGATGATGCGGGTCTTCTTGTTGTCCCGAGCGGCGTTTCCAGCCAGCTCCAGGATCTCAGCGGTCAGATACTCGAGCACCGCCGCCAGATAAACTGGAGCTCCAGCACCGACGCGCTCGCCGTAGTTTCCTTTGCGGAGAAGCCTGTGAACACGGCCGACAGGGAACTGCAGTCCCGCCCTGGAGGAGCGAGTCTTGGCCTTCGCTCTGGCTTTACCACCGGTTTTACCTCTTCCGCTCATTTTGTTTTCTTAACTGCAGTTATTACAACCTTCTAAGAAGAAGTTCAGAGAATGAAAACCCGTGTCTCCACTAACAGTCTTTAAAGGAGAGTGCAGGTCACCCATTGGTTTAGAGTCTATAAAGATTCAAACCAATCACTGGCCTTTGCTCCAAAGCCCAGCCCCCTATTCTAGCGGGAATAATAATGCAGTAAATAAGTATGTATCAAGTATTTCTGACCATCAAGATAGAAGAGCTGAAACTATTGAAATATTTGTGATAGAAATTTCATGACAATGCTTAACAGATGTTTAGGGAATTAATAATAATTTAACAATGTATTTTTTCTGTGGATACAGTTAATATGTGTAAAACAATTTTTGAACTAAAATATACTGAAATAACTGTTTAAACAAGCTTCTCAAATAATTCACTTCAATATCAACATGCTAGGGTTTGATACGCACACTTTATATGTATATGCACACCATATAACATCTATATAGTATATTATACACTGTTCCTACCAAAAGTACCGGTACACATTTCACACACAATGGGCTTCTGTTCTGATACTATGTTATATATTATGTTCCTAATGTAATATTGGAGTTTTATATCAACGCCCATATAGCCTGATGTGGGGTTGTTTGCATTGTCACACAATTCTCCAGCGTGTTGTGGGTATATTTTCTGTGTTGTATCCTATATGGACTGTGATCACTGCCTGAACCCTCATAAGATTTTTGCCTATTTTTAATATATTTTTTATATGAATAAAATAGATCACTCAACTTGAGTGATTCAAGACTAGGTCACTTATTTTTGACAAAAAAATATTGTATAGTTTTTGTTTAGATTGCACAAGTTTAAGTGGTCAAAAGTAAATTATTGACGGTTTCCTTTCAAAATTAACAGAAATCATTTTGCTTTTTATTCAGAGTTAGTGGGTGGCTCTTAAAAGAGCTGCTGATGAAAAAACAGCTGTACAAAGCTCTGAAGACGAGCCACTGAAGAAGTCTGCTCGCTCCGCTGTGTGCGTTCACCATGCCCTCCTTTCTATCATGGGCGGCAAGAACAATTGTTGTGTTTGTGTTTTGACTGTCCCACTATGCAGTGCAATAAAGTTTAAATAATAATAATACAAAACTCCCTGCAAAATCAGAGCTTTTCATAGTGGTACGAGTGGTTCTTAAAGAGATGGTTCACAGTAATTTCAACCTAGGGTTGTTTGATGATTATGATATATACTTTATTTATCCCGAGGGAAATTCAAGTATCCAATAGCATACAAAAACATACATGCATTAAAACGCATTAAACCTATATTAAAATAAAATTAACTTATGACACAGTAGCCACAGTAAACAGTGCAAATGGAGGTAAAAATGATCCAATTATCTATTGTCCTCTCTGCCATAGGAGCTGTTGTACAGTCTGATGGCCAGTGGGACAAAATAGTTTTTAAGTCTGTTTGCACCATGACCTCGAGCCAAACACCCCCCCAGAAGTTTTTAACTTGGTAGAACATTATTAAAGTTAGAGCTTATTTAGAGATATCAGCCGAATGGCTTAGTGCAGGCGCTAATGGATCCAAGGTTGTATCTCGTAAGTAAATCTTTTATATTTAAATAACACTTTCCTGATGGCTTATGCTACCGCTAACCCGGACGCCTAGGTCACTTCCGTGTTTTTGGAAAAGCCTGTAAAAGTTATTTGCAAAACTCAAATCACCCGGTGTTGCTGAAAAAGGAACATTTGATGTTTCTTCGAATTGTATATGAATATTTAGTGCCGTCACTTTATTAAATGTATCTAGGGAAAAGGTTTTGAAAAATAGTTCATATCACTGTAAACAAAAATCCTAATACAATACATAAATTATTGTGTTATTTCACATGATCAAAACCAAGCATGTGGAGGACAAGACAATTAATTATCAGATGAAATCTTTCATGACACCATATTCTGATGTTTATGGAAATGATTCCCCAGAACACCGTCCCCCTCGGGTAACTGTATAGAGCATACTGGACTCGACATTACTTTATGATTTCATGGATTCTCAAAAAAGAAAAAAGGAAAACGTAGAGGGCTAAAAAAAAAAAAAATTCTGTAACTAAATTGTGACATCAGAATATAAACATCAGAATATGCTCAATGAAAGCAGCCACGTCCATTTTGTCCTTTCTGCGCCAAAGCTTGTTCTTCCATGGTGTTAAGCAAAATGGCAAGAACTACATCGTTAGATTAAACCATGTTTAAAATACGCTACTCCTAAATGTGTTCATAAATCATCCTGTATCGGGTCGCATCAGATCAATGAGCAGCAAGTCATTTCTACTTTTTAATCTCATAATTTCGACATGTGGCGGGAATGGGCTTCCATACAATTCTGACTTTTGTTCCCTTCTAGTTTAGATCTCGCAATTCTGAGATTAAAAACACACAGATTAAAAAAAGTCCAAATTGTTAGATAAGTCACAATTACCTTATTTTTTTTTTGTGGTGTGAACCAGCTTCAATAGTATTCAGCCCAGATTGTATTAGAATAATAATGCTCCTTTGATTTAATTGTTTCATAAAAGCAGTGCAAGAGACAGTGCCAGTGGTCATAAATGCAGCATTCAGCAACCAGGGAAATATTGATCCGTTCCCTAACTGAACGTTCACACCACCGCCGGCGAGAGCGGCAAAATTCGCTCTTGCCACCCTGCCATCGACGCCGCGAGATTCGGGGACTCTCTGGCGCTCTGACGTAGATTTTAGAATGCGTGATTTAAAAAAAAAAAAACTTTATTTAAAGTAGCCACAAAGCAAATAAGAACTGAACACAAATCAGTATCATAGTTTGTGAATACTGGCTACACGTAGGGTATAAGTTAACCTATTAAAATCTTTTAAATGTGAAAGTAACAAAACACCAACAATTTCAGACACCTTTTTCCATTCGTCGTTCTTTTTAATTAATGTCCCTGTATGTAAACAGGGACACGTCGTACAATAACGGGAAACCCACAACAGAAATAATGAACTTTCTCCATTTTGCTTAGGAACTAATGTGGTCGGAACCAAAGTTTACAGGATTGTGTTCTCTGGTATCCTCTCAGGCGGAGGACTTCTACATTCCGATTGGTTGCCGCCGAACCGCGTCATAGCTTATTACCATAAAGTTGACAAATTTCAAGTCTTCTCGCCGCTCTCGCCGTCCAAGAGGCGCCGCGCCGCCCTCGCCGGAGCTCGCCGCCGGCTCTCATTGAAAATGAATGGCTTCCAGCCAATTTGACGCTCTCGCCGCCGGCGGTGTGAACGTACAGTAAAGGGTCTATTAATATGAAACAAATAAAATGAAAAGACTAATTTTCAACTTAGTTTATTTACAAAAATAGTGTACAGTTTACTCCAAATAAAAAAAAGAGGGCGTGTAATTGAAGGCACATTGTTGAGCACCCAGGTTTGAACACTCACACATTGTTGTGCCATTCCTGGAAACAGTTCCTGTTCAACTGAAGACACAAATGAACATCACATGCCTGGCATTTCCATGGCGTTTGTTGCTTCTTGCCACGCACTGCTTTGCAATGCACACATATGCGGCGACCAACAGTGGCAATACGTCTGACATTGGAGGTCAGCTCGGCTCCTGGAACCGCCACATGGTCATTACTGGTCTGTTCTGGATCTGCTTTCTCAGACACACCACAGAGCTCTCCAACAAGCTCTTCCATAAACGCCTTGTGCGTCATGTCTCCGTGAAGCTCCTTGTGCAATATGAAAGCATTGGCGGCAGCAACGTCCAAGAAGTGTAGAAAGACTTTCCTGTACCACTTCATGGTGTTGTGCTGTGCAGTGTAGTACTGCAAGAGCTGGTCGGACGGGTCAACACCGGTCATGTGCTGGTTGTACGCGGTCACAGGCGCCGGACATGGAAAAGTCTTTGTCTTCCGTGCATCTTGTGCTTTCACTTGCCGTTGCACACGTTGTCCTGTATAGGCAGCATGGATGGTGGAACAAACAGACACCTCTTGTTTGTCCATCCACTTCACACACACAAGAGGCCCATCCCGAATCCACCGGATGGATCCCCTGCTGGACTTTTTGGTCAGTGAATTAGATGCGCTCTGTGGGAAGTCCTTCCTAGAGTCTCTGTAAGTCCCACAAGCACCAAACTTCATAGCAAACAAGTCTGTTAAGAGCTTTGGAGTTGTATAGAAATCGTCCATGTACAAATGGTACCCAGAGCCCAAAACTTTCTTGTCCAGAAGAGACATCACAGCATCATAAGAAAGCCCACGGCCTGTGGGAAAGATGTTCTTGCCCGTGTACACAGAGAGGTCCACAGTATATCCATTAGACGAGTCCGCCAGCACAAAAAACTTGAAGCCCAGCTTTACTGGCTCGGCTTTCATGAATCTTCTCATTACTCCATTTGCTCTGCATGCCACCAGTCTTTCCTTCACAGCTAAATTTCTTCTGGGATGATAAAAGGTTTTGCACGCAAGACGTATGCTGTCCATGAGGGGTCTGACCCTGAAGAGCTGGTCATGTTCAGCTGTTCCCCTCTTCTTGTCATTTTCCTCGTCTGCCTCTGGGTGACTTATGTGCAAATTCCATGAAATGGGTGCGGTATCGGTCCCTAGACATGACTGTGGCGGGAAGAGGAACAGAGAAGAGACTGTCCTGCCGCCAGTAGTCAGCGATGGAGCTCATCTTCACCGAGGCCATGTAGAAAACGAGTCCAATGTAGCGGTACAGCTCGCCAACACTGACATCTGTCCAACTGTATTTGCGACCCTTTGCGAGTGCCCTGGCAGCCTGAGCGGTTGTGTTGTGGCACAGATTTGACATGGTGCTCTCTGAGAAAAACAGCTTGAAAAGACTCATAGGAGAGTGCGAGTCAGCAAGACCCGACTGCGGCCCAGGTTCCCGAGCCGGCAGGAATCTCTGAGACTTTGGAGCCACATCGACATCAGTCTCTCCTCTCCACGACAGAGTCTTCTTGGTTCTCTTTAAAACAGGAATCTGGCCACTGTCATTCTCACATCTGTTGGGGGAGAAGACAAAAGTGAGCATGTTGACCAAAGGATCACAACAACGTTATCAAATACTAATACTGATATTTTGCCCACTCATTAAAAAGCTATACACATTCATCCATTAACATATACTTTGCTTAGATTTTGATTACATGCACTGTGAAATAATGTCACTTGTAAAATGATGGGGTAAACGTGCACTTACTCATTAAGATTCTCAACCGCGTTGAAAACTGAACGATGTTTGCGTCCTGTGTGAGGTCCACATGAAGGAACCACATTCCTAAGAAAAGAAAAATATTACAAATAAGCACAAATATTAGTACACATGTGTTAGCTTATGTTGTGCATGCCTTTTCACATTTCCAGGTTTCCAGAGAAAATCATCAGTTGGGTAAAATTCTAAAGTGGTGAATGAGAGACTACATTACATATACATTTTTGTGTTTAATTTGCTCAAATAGCAACAGAAACGTCACAATAGTTTTTTTTTTTATAACTTTCAAAAATAGTAAAAATAATAGAGAGCTTGATAACGGCAGTCAAGAGAAATATGTTGATTTCACTGCAACTCACACAGCCACAGTATTAGAAACACTCTCGTTTTTTTTATTTGATGCAATGGTAACATATTACCAAGTTATAAATGTACATTTAAATATTAACAAATAAAAAATTATGTGAAATATATATATATATCACACACACACACACACACACACACTGCAGGATGTACGATGCTGATGATCACCATTAAAACTAAACGGATACACGGTTGCGCGCTTTATGGCTGTTGATGGGGCATCGACACGCTTCTGTTATTCACATTCAAAACATTTACACCTCAGCAGATGTTGGAGAACACCGTTAAACTCTGTTGCTAAATGTCTCTCTCTCTCCACTAGATAACATGTATACACTTATTTGGAAGACATTTAGATGTACTACTAAAAGTCCACAGGACAACACATTTCACTCAGCATATTACAAAATGGTAGATTTCCGTCTTGCCATATTGGTTTGAAACAGTTATGCGACTCTAATAACTAAAATCAGAATAACCGGCTTACTCTTCAGAAAATGTGTCCTGCGCTGGATCAAACTGATCATCGGACTGCAGGCCTTCATCATCAACGTCTTCTTCATCTTCTGACTCTGAGGAACAAGTGGATTCTTCCTCACTATCTGTGATCATCCGAAGAGCTCCCTCGTGTGCGCGACGTGCCATCGTGAAGTAAAGTCAATAAAGCCAAACAAAAGTTTGCCGCCAGTTTATCCTGTTGATCGGGGGCGTTTCCCACATTCAGGACATTACCATGTGAATGACGCGCTGCCGGTGGGTGTGGCCAGACCGGCGGGAACAGGAAAAGCCCTTCAACTTTGTAATTTGGCGTAACTCTCTTTTTTTCTGGGTTTTAGATGTTTCTTCCCTCTGTCGTCGGCCGTCTTGGTGAGCGCCTTCTTTGAGGGCAGATTTCACTGGTTCGGGAATGTTATCTTCGCTCAAAGTGGATCTTCTTCTTTTTCTTCTTCTCTTTGGGATTTTTCGGCAGCCGGCATCCAATAAGTTGCATTGCTGCCATCTATGGGCCTACCCCACTATTACATTACACTCTATTATATACTCCAGTGTCTATTAAAAATTTAAAAAGACAGTACTTTCCCCTCTCGCTTACTCCTAAAATAGTTTTCAGAGTTAATCTTCCACACCAATTTCTCGCAGTTCTGGTGAATAATTCCTGCCTTTGAAGGTCATACCTCCTACACGACACCAACACATGTTCCACTGGCTCAGGTTCCATACATAAACACAGGCCACTCTGATGCTTTCCAATAATAAATAAAGTGCTATTCAAACACGTGTGACCATTCTCATTCTAGACATAATAACCTGTTCCTTACGGCTGCTCCCCCCTCTGCTTTTATTGATACTAACTTTATTATTTACCCTGAATAGATGTCTCCCTTTGACTTCTTGTTCCCATTTTTTTTGCCATTTTAAAATTGTTTCCTGCCACACTACACTTTTACCTTCTGCCTTAGATAAATTAAAATTTACATCTATTGACTCTTTTTGAACAGCCATTTTAGCCAATTTATCAGCCTTTTCATTATATGTAATGCCTACATGAGCTGGAACCCATATAAATGAAATGTCTACCCCTCTCCTTTTCACATCTCTAATTGCTATTAAAATATCATATACAAGGGTCTAGTCTACTCTTTGATGATCCTTTCCCAATCTATCGATAACTGACACTGAGTCACTGCATACCACTGTGAATACACATAACAAATTTGATGTTCTCTTAAATCTTGGACATTCCACCTCTGAATAATAAAAGCTGCTCCTGTAGCACCAGTTATTTGATCTTTTGACCCATCTGTAAAATTATAATATGTTCCTGATATCTCTCCGTTATCTGACATTGGAATGCATAGACTAAATCTGCCTCAGATTATCTGTCTTAATCTTAATCAAAGTGGATCTTCTTCTTCTTTTGATATTTGGGGCAGACTAAACGCTACAATGGCGTATTGCTGCCCTCCTCAGTTCATTTGAAGAATTAATAGATTTACAGATTATATCCTTATAGTCCAGTCCGGTGCAATAAATTGATAACAATTTTTGTTGTCTCATAGTAGAGTTTAGCCAGCCCATTAGAGCAACACTTCTGAGTACATGATATTTCTGTCTGTACGATGACATAAACAGCGCAGTTACTTCTCCTCGTATGTGTTGTGTTCTCTTATCACGTTGCTAAGTGATAAATGTCCACTAGATGGAGATATTGTTCTAGATAGGAAGT
>JARPMJ010005456.1:0-15000 GCA_033366665.1 Phoxinus dragarum
CCACTCAGCCACAACAACTTCCTGCTCACGGACACAATCTCAGCTGAGCCCTGCCCACAGAGCTCACCACAGACCGACTGTGACATACTAGAACTGCTCCAAGATTCAGCACCCAAGGACGACTTCCTGGAAAAACAGCCAGGGAAACCAGGGACAGCAATATTACAGCCTCCGATAACACCTGAACAACAGCCCCTCTCACCAGACACGCTATCTCTATCTCCAGCATCTCCACTTCTGTGCTTCTCAGAGAGAATGGAAAAACTGGTCTATGCTGGAACCAAACTATCCCACTCTTTTGCAAGCCCCCAGATATCAACCAAAAAACAGCAGGCCCTAAAACCACCAAAGCCTGCTGGCCCCGCTCGCCCTCCCCCTCCTCCTGCAAGAGTTCTTCGGTCTCTGCCACAACGACAGGGCTCACACCCTCCTCCTTCTGCTCGAGGGTGAACTAAAAACAACTGATACCAGCTCTCATTGATATGTGCCGGGTCCCCGCTATGATAACAGTAACTTTCTCAAATGTTTACAGAACAAGCGGGAACCCTGTGTGCCTGTATCTTTCTCTATTGCTGTTCGATTACATGATAGAAAGTCTAAGGCCTTCAAAAGCCGTACAGCAAACCCATCTAATCTGGTGCCTATTACACGCCAAACCTAAGACTGCTGTGTGTACAAAAGTAAGACTGTCAAGTTAGCACTCTTAAACATCTGCTCACTTAAAAACAAATCACTTCTAGTCAATGACCTAATAACCACATACAACCTGGATTTTATGTTTCTAAATGAAACTTGGCTGGAAGACAACTGCAGTGCAACTGTCCTCAATGAAACATCCCCTCCTAACTATACTTTTATGAGTGTCTGCAGAGCGGGTAGGAGAGGTGGGGGAGTAGCTGCTCTTTTTAAAGATGTCTATCAATGTAAGCAAATATCATTTGGTAATTTACCCGTCTTTTGAATATCTGGGTATTGTGTTAAAAGGTGCTCCACGCATTTTACTTATAATTGTTTACAGGCCTCCAAAATACTCTTCAGCCTTTTCTGAGGACTTTACAGAACTGTTATCAACCATTTCCTCAGAGTTTGACTGTTTTGCTATTTCTGGAGATTTTAACATTCACATAGACAATGCAGAAAACAATATGGCAAAAGAAATCAAAACTGTTTTAAAAACTTTTGATCTGACTCAGCATGTACATGGACCGACACACAATCGTGGACACACTCTAGATTTACTTATCAGTAAGGGTCTAAACATTTCATCGATTGTTATTAAGGATGTAGCACTGTCTGATCATTTCTGTATTTTCTTTGATATATTGATCTCTCCTGCCATTGAAGCTAGATCTGTGTCTGTCAAGAAGAGATGCTTAAATGAGAACACTAGTGTACTATTTATGAAGGCTATATCTTTAACACCAAGCATATCTGCTGACTCTGTTGATTTTCTCCTTGATTCTTTTAACTCAAAAGTTAAAAGTGTAATTGATGATATTGCTCCTGTGAAAGTCAGGAAGAGTGGTAGACAAAAGCACCTTGGAGAAACTCAACAGCAGTGCAAAATATGAAAAGACAATGCAGAAAAGCAGAGCGCATGTGGCGGAAGACAAAACTTGTAGTCCATTATAACATCTACAAAGACACCATCCATGCTTTCAATATGGAATTAGGCAAAGCTAGACAGACTTTCTTCTCAAATATTATTAACAGCAACTTAAACAACCACACGCACTCTTTTTGCTACTGTAGAGAGACTGACAAACCCCCCCGAGCCAGTATTCCCAGTGGAAATGCTCTCAGACAGCAAGTGCAGTGAGTTCGCTTCTTTCTCTCTGAGAAAATCAAATAATATCAGAAAGGTGATCAGCACATCCTTGAGTTGCACTGGGGTCAGACAGATCAGACCACAACCTGAGAAAGTAGTTACTATGTCTGATTTCAAAGAAATTGATGGCAAAATTTTAGAAGAAACCGTACAGCACCTTAAAACATCAACTGCGCCCTTGACGCTCTTCCCACATCTTTCTTCAAAAGTGTGTTAAACAGCTTAGAAGCAGATCTGCTAGAAGTGGTAAATGCCTCACTTCTCTCTGGAAGTTTTCCAAACTCCCTGAAAACTGCAGTTGTCAAACCCCTCCTGAAAAAGAGTAATCTGGGATAAGACTATATTAAGCAATTATAGACCGATCTCAAATCTTCCTTTCATTGGCAAGATCATTGAAAAAGTGTTTTCAATCAGCTGAACAAATTCTTTAGCTCGAATGGATACTTTGACAATTTTCAATCTGGTTTCCGATCGCATCACAGCACAGAGACAGCGCTCATAAAGATAATTAACGATATTCGCTTAAATACTGTTACAGGCAAAATTATCAGTGTTGGTGCTACTCGACCTCAGTGCTGCTTTTGACACTGTCGATCACAACATACTTCTTGACAGGCTGGAAAAACTGGGGTGGGGCTTTCTGGGATAGTCCTAAAATGGTTCAGGTTATACTTAGAAGAGAGAGGTTACTATGTGAGTATAGGAGACCATAAGTCTGAGTGGACATCCATGACATGCGGAGTTCCTCAAGGCTCAATTCTTGCGCCACTCCTATTCAACCTGTACATGCTCCCAATGAGCCAAATAATGAGAAATAACCAAATCTCTTACCACAGCTATGCAGACGACACACAGATCTACTTAGCCCTATCGCCTAGCGATTACAGCCCCATTGACTCCCTGTTCCAATGCATTGATGAAGTAAACAGCTGGATGTGCCAAAACTTTCTTCAGTTAAACAAAGACAAAACTGAAGTCATTGCGTTTGGAAACAAAGATGAAGTTCTCAAGGTGAACGCATACCTTCACTCTAGAGGTCAAACAACTAAAAATCAAGTCAGGAATCTTGGTGTGTCTCTAGAGTCAGACCTTAGCTTCAGTAGTCATGTCAAAGCAATAACCAAATCTGCATACTATCATCTGAAAAATATTGCAAGAATTAGATGCTTTGTTTCCAGTCAGGACTTAGAAAAACTTGTGCATGCTTTCATCACCAGCAGGGTGGATTATTGTAATGGACTCCTTACTGGCCTTCCCAAAAAGACCATAAGACAGTTGCAGCTAGTACAGAACGCTGCCGCCAGGATCCTGAGCAGAACCAGAAAATTTGAACACATCACACCAGTCCCTCAGGTCTTTACACTGGCTTCAGTCACATTTAGGATTGATTTTAAAGTATTTTTTCAATTATTACCTTACTGGTATATAAATCATTTAATGGCCTAGGTCCTAAATACATTGCAGATATGCTCACTGAATATAAACCCAACAGATCACTCAGATCATTAGGATCACATCAACTAGAAATACCAAGGGTTCACTCAAAGCAAGGAGGAGTCCGCTTTTAGCTATTATGCAGCCGCAGCTGGAACCAGCTTCCAGAAGAGATCAGGTGTGCTCCTACAGTAGCCACATTCAAATCCAGACTCAAAACACATCTGTTTAGCTTTGCATTTACTGAATGAGCATTGTGCCACTGTTCGATATTAAAGTTTTAGTCTGAGAAAGAGCTAAGAATGTGAATGCTGAGCTAAGGAAAGTGAAAAGAATGTGCAAGTAAATGAAAGAGAAAAGAAAGTTGATGCAGGGAAGTCGTAAGAAGATTGAAAGAGAATAGAAAGTTGATAGATGGAATTGAAAGAGAAAAGGGAAGTTGATAGATGGTAAGTAAGATTGAAAGAGAATAGAAAGTTGATACAGGGAAGTCGTAAGAAGATTGAAAGAGAATAGAAAGTTGATAGATGGTAAGAAGATTGAAAGAGAAAAGAAAGTTGATACATGGCAAGTCGTAAGAAGATTGAAAGAGAATAGAAAGTTGATAGATGGTAAGAAGATTGAAAGAGAAAAGAAAGTTGATGCATGTAAGTCGTAAGAAGATCCTTTTAAAAGAAAGATCTATAATAGCTACCGGTCGATATAAAATACGTCCGACTGTTTGCACTGTATTTTTATTTTTTTATTTTATTTTCCAAACTGTGATTCAGGAAGATTTTATTAATTTTAGGGCTGTCTGATTGGAAGAGATTTTGAAGGGGAACGGGAGAGCTTCACTCGACGAGGCGAGTGAAGATTATCTATACTATGGAGAGTATAGAGGTTTCGCTGTTTGTTTAAAACAGCAAAAAGTGAAACGTGCTCTGTGGGGGCCCAGTGGGCAATACTGGTGTGGTACACCACCCCAGCAGAGGACGTCCCTGGATTGTAGGTCCAGTGGCACCGCAAACCTGCTCAATCACTTCCATCTCAGATAGGGGTGATTATTATTATCAGGGCTGTCTGATTGGAAGAGATTTTGAAGGGGAACGGGAGAGCTTCACTCCGACGAGGCGAGTGAAGATTATCTATACTACAGAGAGTATAGAGGTTCGCTGTTAGTTTTAAAACAGCAAAAGTGAAACGTGCTCTGTGGGGGCCCAGTGGGGCAATACTGGTGTGGTACACCACCCCAGCAGAGGACGTCCCTGGATTGTAGGTCCAGTGGCACCGCAAACCTGCTCAATCACTTCCATCTCAGACACGGTTTTAATTATTATTATTTCTTTTGATTATTTTAATTCTTCTATGTAAAGCACTTTGAATTACCACTGTTTAGCTTTGCATTTACTGAATGAGCACTGTGCCACTGTTCGTTCGACTGTTTGCACTGTATTTTATTTTCTAAAACTGTTTTAATTATTCTTATTTCTTTTATTATCTATGTAATTATTTTTATTTTTATTTCTTCTATGTAAAGCACTTTGAATTACCACTGTGTATGAAATGTGCTATATAAATAAACTTGCCTTGCCTTGCCTTGCCTGGTGTCTCTGCTTAGACTGCTGCCCCCGCGACCCGGCCCCGGATAAGCGGAAGAAGATGGATGGATGGAAAAATACTGAGTTACTAAAAAAATCTTAGTCAAAGAATACACTTGTTTGTTCACAGTTTGAACGTTCTTGTTTCCATTTGTTTAATCTCAAGATCTGAGGTGAATTATCCAGTGTTGCTTTTACAGCTACAAAGCTGGAGCACTAATGATATTCAAAGTTACATGACACGCTTTAACATTAAATAAAGCACATAAACAGTGCCTGAGATTATCATCGCCACACTTTGTGTTTGTTGTTCCGGCGCGACGTCACAGAGAAATACAAACCGTTTCTACAATAGAATCGTCGCTGGTCAGGACAAAACTCTGATTAACATGGAAAACGTGTGTGTGTGTGTGTGTGTGTGTGTGTGTGTGTGTTCTTCCAGAGGAGTGGTGTGTAACGTGCTGCTGACCTGCTGCAAGGACAGTGTGTGTCGACTGTGGGCCGAAACGCTTCTGCCCAGCGACTGCCTGCTGTCCGGACTCAGGACACAACGACAAGACAAACAACATGAAGAAGTCCTCCAGCAACACCCTGAGCCAGAGCCCGATGGAGGTGAGCGAGCAGAGGCTGCGTGCACTAGTGGTGCAGCGGGTCGCGATACTCACGGCTCGGGTCGCGATACGCACGGCTCGGGTCGCGATACTCACGGCTCGGGTCGCGATACTCACGGCTCGGGTCCCGATACTCACGGCTCGGGTCGCGATACTCACGGCTCGGGTCTCGATACTCACGGCTCGGGTCGCGATACTCACGGCTCGGGGGTATCGGCGATAGGCTCGACGCTCGGGTCTCGATACTCACGGCTCGGGTCACGATACTCACGGCTCGGGTCGCGATACTCACGGCTCGGGTCGCGATACTCACGGCTCGGGTCGCGATACTCACGGCTCGGGTCGCGATACTCACGGCTCGGGTCGCGATACTCACGGCTCGGGTCGCGATACTCACGGCTCGGGTCGCGATACTCACGGCTCGGGTCGCGATACTCACGGCTCGGGTCTCGATACTCACGGCTCGGGTCGCGATACTCACGGCTCGGGTCGCGATACTCACGGCTCGGGTCGCGATACTCACGGCTCGGGTCGCGATACTCACGGCTCGGGTCGCGATACTCACGGCTCGGGTCGCGATACTCACGGCTCGGGTCGCGATACTCACGGCTCGGGTCCCGATACTCATTTATGGTTTTTGAGCCACGAATCGGATAACTTTTTCCGATCAGTAAAATAATTAAATATATATATATATATATATATATATATGGGGGAGGGGTGTGACTTTGCTGTTAATTTTTTACTTAAAGCTAACTTGAAGTTCTTCGATACTACAGCAAAAACTACTAGCCTAACTGATAAAGTTCAAACATTATTAAAATCAAGTGAACAGTCAGTAATAAAATAAGAACAAATACAAAAATGACAAGCAGAGATGAATACTAAATAACAAAGTTAAAGTCTAACAGTAGTATTCAGGTACAGAAATTAATAATTAGGCCTAAATGTAAAATAACACTATTTGTTCACTGTAGAAATTAAATATAGTTCATCTTTGTTAAAGCTGTGTTTAGTTGTTTTATTAACATTAATGACACAGACGACAGCAGGAATATTAGTCAGCTGTCACTTTAAGACCGAATAAACTGAACATCCCGCATAGATAACCCGATTTTTACCTTTTCTTCTGCGTATAAAATAGTTTTGAATGTGTAAATTGTGAAGATGAAACACCCTCTGTGACGGTTGGATTGATCAGTTAATCGCATGCGTGAGTGTCCACTGATGAAGGCCTAGATCTGCAGCTTCTCTCTGTTCACAGCTGAACCTGAAGCCGTCGTGGAGAGAGGAGGTGAGGAGCTTATCTCAGCTGTCGTACACCGGCCCTCTTCCACAGCATCAGAACAAACACTACACACACCGCGCCAACATCACGCACGCCAACGCCCTGTGCCACTTCCACATCGCGGCCAGCATCAACCCCGCCACAGGTAACACGACCCGCACTGCAACTGTACAGGGATGTGAACTCACACTCAGCCTGCATCACGTATATAATACTATATGGTTTACTAAACATGAGTGGATGAAAGCTGTACACTACCAGTCAAAAGTTTTTAATCTAAGTTTTTAAAAGAAGTCTCTTCTGCTCACCAAGGCTGCATTTATTTGTTTAAAAATACAAAACAAAAACTGTAATTTTGTTAAATATTATTACAATTTAAAATAACTGTTGTCTATGTGAATATATAGTGCAGAAAAGTTAATAATTTTTAATGTTTTTGAGCATTTTTAAGTCTCTTATGTTCACCAAGGCTGATCAAAAATACAGTAAAACAGTGAAATATTATTATAATGTAATTCATCAGTTCTCTATGTGAATATATAGTAAAGTGTAATTTATTCCTGTGATCAAAGCTGAATTTATCATCATCACTCCAGTCTTCAGTGTCACATGATCCTCCAGAAATCAGTGTAATATTATTCATTAATATTATCAGTGTTGAAAACAGTTATTTAAATTTTTATTTCAGGATTCTTAGATGAATAGAAAGTTCAAAGAACAGCATTAATATGAAATGGAAAGCTTTTGAAACATTAAACGCTACCGTTCAAAAGTTTGGGGTCAGTAAGAATTTTTATTTTATTTTTTTGGGAAGAAAAATAAATAAATCAATACATTAATTCAGAAAGGATTAATTCAATTGATCAAAAGTTAAAGTAAAGACATTTATAATGTTACAAAAGATTCAATTTCAAATAAATGCTGTTCTTTTGAACTTTCTTTTTATCAAAGAATCCTGACAAAAAAAAGTGTACACAACTATTTTCAACATTGATAATAAGGGTGTCATCGAAATTAAGTCACAATCTCGATCATCGAATTAAAAAATGGAATCGTCGATGCTGCCACGCCCCCATGTCACGTTCGGTCGGCTTGTCAAGCAGAAAAAAAACGCCTGTTGAAATGCTGCGAGTCAACCTCCTCTGGGGGCCGCACACCCGACGATAAGCGCGCGTCTATGACAACTCGAGGTATCGCACACACCGGACGATAAGCGCCCGCGGCGCGTCTGACAACTCGAGGTATCGCACACACCGGGACGATAAGCGCCGCGGCGCGTCTGACAACTCGAGGTATCGCACACCGGACGCGCACTTTCATGTGGCCTGCAATATTGTGTTTAAGGACATTATGGAATTAAGATCATGTCTATGTTATGAGGCTACTGTACAACATTGCTTAGTCTGCACTTTATCTCTATCTCAGAGAGCGTCCGTTAACTGAATGTATCCTGAAAATCCGATAACATCAGCAATTTTCATTCAACCAGCTGATTTCTTTAAATGAATGTAGGCTAAAACATGTATATTGCAGCAAAGTCATAACGACGATTTGAGACAAATAAATGTTGCCTATATAAAATGTATTAATTTATAATAAATGTAATATAAAACTATGTGAATAGCGCTCTCTGGCACGGCAGGATTCATTTTGAACAAGGTCCTGAGCCGTTGCTGGGCCGCCGCAGACAGAGACGGCGAATGGCGCCGCCGGTATGCGTGTGTGTGTACACTCAGAGAATAAAGTGTTAGAATTTTAAAGACGTGGCTCTGTGCGACGCATAGATTTATCTGTTCAACTGTTTGTTTGTTTGTTTGTTTGTTTGTTTTGTTGTGAACTTGAATGTCATCTTCTGTTACAAAAGAGAAACTAGATCGCAGGTTATTTTGCTTAAGTTTCCAATTGACTGAAGAAGTATTGTTACATTATGTTCTTAATAAATGTTTTAAATTTGACAATGTAGTGTGGTACATTGCGAACAAAGGTCAGATATTATGCATAAAAGTTTGGTCTAAAAATGGCATAGTAACTTGTGATTAAGAAAAAAAAAAAAAAAGAGTAAAAACCGAGAATCGAATCGAACTGTGACCTTAGAATCGAAAATGTAATCGAATCGAGGATTTGGAGAATCGTGACACCCTAATTGATAATAATAATGAATAATATTACACTGATTTCTGAAGGATCATGTGACACTGAAGACTGGAGTAATGATGCTGAAAATTCAGCTTTGATCACATGAATAAATTATATTTTAAAATAGAAAACAGTTATTTTAAATTGTAATAAACAATATTACATTAAAAAAAAATGTAAAATGTAATGCCTTGGTGAGCAGAAGAGACTTCTTTTAAAAACATTTAAAAAAATTCCGTTCCAAAACTTTTCTGGTGTCGCTCTTGACGCTCATCTCTCTCTGTAACTCTTTCAAACCTGTTGTCGAAAGTGCATGCGAGACCCACAGGCCTGTGTGTGTGTGTGTGTGTGTGTGTGTGTGCGCAGACATCCCTCTGCTGCCCTCCATCTCCTCCATGAACGGCTCGGATGAGGAGGAACCGGGCGGCTCGTTCACCGTTCACTGGCTCAACAACAAAGAGCTGCACCTGACGCTGAGCATGGAAGTGTTTCTGCAGCAGCTCAGGAGCCGAGACGAGCAGAACGGGCCCGCAGAACCCTACGGTACTGACACATCACTGTATTAGACCCGCAGAGCCTACGGTACTGGTGTGTGTGTTTGTGTGTGTTCAAGGGCAAGGAAACGCGAAAGAAAGGAATCAGTTCGGTGTTCAAGCCGCTCTCTCTCAGCATGTGTGAGAGATTTTACATTTAAAAGGGATTGAATGTGTAAATTGGCCAGAAAAACATGTCCAAATGATAAACGTACACTCTATGATGGTTAAATTACCGTGGGGTCTGGTCCGTACGCTTCACGCTCAACTGCGTGTTTACATTGATAAACAATGGAAATGTAGCGCACGATTAAAAAAGGCGTGATGTGTGTTGTGACTCATACTGTGATATGAGATTTAGGTCACACTAGAGCACTAGATGTTCATAAACGCGTATTGCGTGGGTGAGAAAGCTGGCGTTGTGTGACATTTGCACACTAATAAGCCTGTGAGGATTCACATGCATCAGAAATGCTTTTCTTACTCAGTGTTTTTGTCTTGTTTCCAGTCCAAATATCGACAAATTCTTAAATCAAGATGCATTTACTAAAGTAGTAAAATGCCATAAAATATTATGTCTTGTTTTCAGGGGAAATCAATCAAAATTAAGATTTTGTTGCCAGAAGTTTTTGCTTTAAAAAAAGCTAAAAAAAAATAATAATGTTAATTCAAACAGGAACAAGATGATTTTGGTGATCTGCCTATTTCTGTGTGGAAAATTGGGTTCTTGAGTAAAGTTTGACTGGTGATCTAGTATTATAGATACTAGTACAGTATGCCAATAATAGGTGTATAGATATAAATATATACTGTGGTAATTTACCAGTAAAGCCTTTAAAAATAAAAATAAACATATGATGTTTTCTCCTCAAGCACAGTGAAGTCCAATTTGTCAATTCATATAAATGACAGAGATGTGTCCCCTTACATCCACATGTGTGTACGGTGGCCCTGAACGGACAAACGCGTTTCCTCACTATGTTGTTCTTCATGATAAGAAGCGAGCTAAAGTCAGCCAATAAAACACTGACACAATGATGACAAGTGACAATAACATTCGCAATAACATCGTTATACTGAATAATTACGTAAACATAATATCTTAATTTATCTTGGTAAAGAGACCTCATTGCTAACTGGCTAATCTGTCACGACAGCACTTCCTGTCGGCCACCGTAACTTCTGTTGGTGCAATTCACACCTCACCACTAGATGCTGCTAAACTTACAGACTGCACCTTTAAGAATGTTTTAAATATTTGTACTGGAAACAAGACACAAATGCTAAGTAGGAACAGCATTGTTTGCAGTGTGTGAAGGCTCTCTGCTGGTGCGCGATGTGGACGAGGAGGGGAGCGGCGCGTATGCTGGCGCTGTGGATCATCAGGTGGATGTTCTGCTGGGAGACTGGACCCGAGGAGCGGATATGCTGTTCAGCATACACCCGATGGACGGCTCGCTGCTGGTGTGGCACGTCGACTGGCTGGACGAGTACCAGCCGGGCATGTTCGACAGGCACAGGTACAGCCACTGTTAGTTTGCGTCAGCGAATCATGTTCCTGCTATCACTGTAAAGCTGCTTTGAAACCATCTGCGCCTTATAAATAAAGCTGGCTTGACTTGACTCAATAAATAAACCTGGCTTGACTTGACTCAATGAGTAATTGTCTGTTCCAGGTGTCCTTCGTGTCCAGAATCCCCGTGGCCTTCCCCACCGGCGACGCCAACTCGCTCAGCCGCAGCGTGGTCATGTACGCCTGCAACAAAAACGTGGACCTGGCGATCCAGCACGGGCGCCAGCGGCCCGCGGGTCTCACACACTCGTCCTCGGCGCTGATCAGTCAGAGCAAACCCTCGTCCAACAGCCTGCGCCTCAGCATCTTCACCCCCAGCGTCCTGATGATCTCCAAACACGCCGACGGATCCCTCAACCAGTGGGCCGTCAGCTTCGCCGAGGACTCGGGCTTCTCCACGGTGCTCAGTGTGTCCCATCAGTCCGGTACTGCGGCCACCGCTTCCACCTGAACGACCTGGCCTGCCACTCGCTGCTGCCGCTACTGCTGACCACGTCTCACCACAACGCCCTGAGGACACCTGACGCTAATCTGAGCGCCGCCCGCCGGACCCGGCCCGCAGGAGCCGAGTGTCATCCGGAGGCGTCTCGCAGGACCTAGCGCCGTCTACAGCGAGCTGATCCTGTGGCGCGTGGATCCGGTGGGGCCCGCTGTCGTTCTCGGGAGGCGTGTCGGAGCTAGCAAGGATAAACTCGCTGCACGCGTCGGCCTTTGCTAACGTGGCCTGGCTGCCCGCGCTCATCCCCAGCAACTGCCTCGGTGAGCACGCTTTCATTGGTTAAGCTAGGGGTGGGGGTGTGGGGGGGGGGTGATCGATTCACATATGAAAGGCATAGTTCACCCGAAAATGAAAATTAGCTCATGATTTACTCACTCTCAAGCCATCCTAGTGTATATGACATTCTTCTGTCAGATGAACACAATCAGAGTTATATTAATAAATGTCCTGACTCTTCCAAGCTTTATAATGGCTGTTTATGTTTTGAAGTCCATAAAAGTGCGTCTATCCATCATAAAAGTGCATTTATCCATCATAAAAGTGCGTCTGTCCATCATAAAAGTGCATCTATACATCATAAAAGTGCGTCTATCCATCATAAAAGTGCATCTATCCATCATAAAAGTGCATCTATCCATCATAAAAGTGCATCTGTCCATCATAAAAGTGCGTCTATCCATCATAAAAGTGCATCTATCCATCATAAAAGTGCATCTATCCATCATAAAAGTGCATCTGTCCATCATAAAAGTGCGTCTATCCATCATAAAAGTGCATCTGTCCATCATAAAAGTGCATCTATACATCATAAAAGTGCGTCTATCCATCATAAAAGTGCATCTATCCATCATAAAAGTGCATCTGTCCATCATAAAAGTGCATATATCCATCATAAAAAGTGCATCTGTCCATCATAAAAGTGCATCTGTCCATCATAAAAAGTGCATCTGTCCATCATAAAAGTGCATCTGTCCATCATAAAAGTGCATCTATCCATCATAAAAGTGCATCTGTCCATCATAAAAGTGCATCTATCATCATAAAAGTGCAACCCAGATCCAGATAATAACTTCCTTTTATAGATTTGTCTGTTGACTTGATGCTCACAAATTTTAATGATGCAAAAGTGAACGGCGAACATGAACGCTGATAAACGGGCTAGATTAAATTAGCGCAGTTATGAGGCGTTTATAATCCAAACTAAATAACTCGCGCTCGATTAGGACTAACAGTGGCGGCTGTTCATTTCTCTGCTGTTCGATTCTCGATTTTTAAAAAAAAATCTATGCATATATTGAATTGAAATTGGATTCAAAATCGAGAATCAATTTGAATGGAATCGGACGAATTTCAAAATATTCCCACCCCTAATAAAAGCAAAGTTCACTGCGGAAGCCTTTGCAGTTTCTTCTATAAACCTGATTAGTTCAGTCTGACAGTCTCGAGTGATAAAGAAGAAAGCCAGAGTGTAGGACAGGAGAAAGCACTCAGTATTCGGGGTATTTCTGGAGGTTCATCCGTTAATAAGCGAGCTGGAAACACATCTCTGCTGTGCCATCAGCCTCCGCTGCATAGAATATTCATAACTGTGTGTTCAGCTTATGAATGTTTACTGTGCATCTCTAAAAGTTTAATTGATGCTCCTTTGTTCTGATTGGATGTTGGTCTGTTCATATTTGATGTCTTTCCCATAGGTGTGTATGGAAACTCACCCAGCGCCTGCTTCATTGCCAGTGACGGACACTCGCTGAGGCTGTACCAGGCCATCGTGGAGGCCAAGAAGCTGCTGAGTGAACTCTCCAACCCCGACATCTCCGTAAGACCCTGACCCTAACCCTGGCCTTCAGATCGCCGTACACCAGGCCTGTGCCCGGTTGCATAAAGCACCTTAAGTGAAATTTTTCCTTAAGTTCGCCCTTATGTTTCCCTTAAACCTAAGGGTGTTGCAGAAAAATGCCCTTAAGTGTTACTTAACGGGTTTTTTAAGTGAAACGTCATAAACACTTAGAATTTCCCTTAAATGCTGTTTTTTCACTTAAGTGATCCCTTAAAAAGCGTTAAGTGTTGCATAAAACCCCTTAACGGTCATTTCCCTAAGTATAAATTAAGGTTTGGAAATCGTAACCTTAAGAGTAACGCGGACAAAAAATAAGACGACATGGCTGAATTTATGGAACCAGCTGAAGATCATTATGTGCCAAGAAGAATTGTTAGGGATAGGGAGAACCCTATTGTTGCATGAATACCGTTTTGATCGACGCGCAATATTTGACATCACTAACAAACTAGACGGCGACCTTGACCGTGTCGCAACCACTCTACCTGCGGTGTTACAACTGCTTATAGCTCTGCGTTTATTTGCAACTGGGAGTTTTCAGACGATAGTGGGAGATGTTTTCCACGTTCATAAGTCGTCTGTCAGCAGAGTGGTTCACCGGGTTGCGGCGGCTCTTTCCCGCTTGTGTTAGTGTTTTGCGTATCTATGGCAACAACAGACTTTTATAAGTGAATCCAGGATCGCTGTCGTGAAACACTTAAATGTTTTCCTTACCTTAGAGAATCGTCTAAGAGATTATAAGCAACACCCTTAAGGCCTTTTTATGCTTCTGCGTCAACTCCACGCCGTAGCTACGCCGTCACTCCTACGGCGTCGTGGCCGTTTTATGGTTCTGCGTCGGGTTGTGTTGCATCGCGGTGCATTTCACTGCCAGAACGCTAGGGGGGTGGGGGGTGTGACCAATCACAGCCCTTGTGGTCTGCGTCGCCTCGACGCGTAGTTACAATTTTTTGGAGGTGCACGTCGAGCTACGGCGGAGGGGTTCGCGTCGACGCAGAAGGGTCTGCGGGGGTACGCCGTCGATATGACGCAGAAGCATAAAAAGGCCTTTAAGTTATTCTCTTAGGTAAGGGGAAATCGCCCCTTAAGTGTCATGCTTAAGGGAAAAACTTAAGGTTCTTTATGCAACCGGGCACAGGCCTTCAGATCGCTGTACACCAGGCCTGGCAAAATGGCTGAAAAGCTCAATTCAAAAGCAATACTAATGTTAGAGGAAGAGCGTGCGGTGTTGTCTCCTGTGTCCACAAGAGGGCGCAAGCGGGCGCAATGAGCAAATATATAAACCAAATCAGGCATCGCATCTTTTATTGAAATTAAATGACATTCACTTTTTAAAGTGCATTAACTTTTGTTCTTAAAAACGATTGTTCTTAAATAAAATATAATTTCCTTAGTGCATGCAAGGAAAATGAGGTTACAATAGTGCATAAAACTGTGTCTGTGCATCAGTGAAAACCTGAGAACACACACACACGCACGCGCACACACACACACACACGCGCACACACACACACACACGCACACACACACACTCACACACACACACACACACACACACACACACACACACACTTCAACACACAGCGTAATGAACTACGTGAACACATCAGCAAATTGACATTCAGAAACACTTCTACACACACACACACACACACACACACGCGCACTCACACACACACTT
>JARPMJ010005456.1:17500-42500 GCA_033366665.1 Phoxinus dragarum
CTAGTACTGGGACTGGCGGCTCAATCGCACTGGAGGCTTCATGTAAACGCCTTCATCCCGACTGAGCTCGACCCCAGTGACATTACGATCGGATAGAAATCGCGTAATGACTTAGGAAATAGCGTAATGACGTAGCAATAGCGTAATGACGTAGCAATAGCGCAATAACGCAATGACGTAGCAATAGCGCAATGATGTAGCAATAGCGCAATGACGTAGAAATCGCGTAATGACGTAGAAATTGCGTAATGACGTAGCAATAGCGTAATGACGTAGCAATAGCGTAATGACGTAATGGTGTAGCAATAGCGCAATAGCGTAATGACGTAGCAATAGCGTAATGACGTAGCAATAGCGTAATGGCGTAGCATTAGCGTAATGACGTAGCATTAGCGTAATGACGTAGCATTAGCGTAATGACGTAGCATTAGCGTAATGACGTAGCATTAGCGTAATGACGTAGCATTAGCGTAATGGCGTAGCATTAGCATAATGGCGTGTGACGCGCTGTTCTCCTGGTGAATAAAGTGTGGTGTAAGCGAGTGTGTCGTCCTCTATAATCCTCTTCCTCTGGTGTGTGAAGTGGAGCAGGACAACGGCCGCCAGCGCTGGCTCCAGACTCTCACACACACACCACTGGGTCTGGGCAGTTTTACTGCGTGATCAATATAAGCAGCGGCACAACGGCACACTGTCTCCAAATTATAAATATTAAGTCTGCTGTTTAAAACCAATAAAGACCAGTGTATGAGAAGAGTTATTATGTGCAAACAGCGGGAAACTCTGTATATTCGTGAGCGCATGTTAAAACATCTGTTCCGATTTGAACCTTGTGGCACATAAACACACACATCGACCCGATCACGTTCAGCGTTCATGTAAACACTACAGATTCATCAATCAGAGGGAATTCAGTGCGGTTAAAACACAAGTTGAATGTTAGCGTAGCCGCTGTTGTGTCTGTGTGGCTAACGCTGTGTGTCAGTCCCCAGCCGGACGCTGTTCTCCGCGCGCTTCTTCCTGGTGGTGGTGGAGATCTCCGAGGACGCCCGGTCACTGCTGCACATGTGGCATCTGCAGTTAGACGCCGTTCCCGTCATCATGGGTTAGTAATGGATGTTATTAAGAACAGGGTTTAGCATATGATGTGACGTGCTTCCTAGCGATCTGGATGCTCAATAGTCAAGTCTTTCCCAGCAGCAGGATCGCTAGTTTAGCAGCGGTTCTGCTCACATTATATTTGACTCAACATTAAACCGATTGTGTCCGTTGTTCCAGAGCAAGCTCAAGCTCCTGCAGAGAGAGAGTCTCCGTCACCCAGCGGCTCGCCCTTCAGCTTTGAGGCGGCCGGCTCACCGCGCGTCCAGCGGCCGAAGCTCGGCACGTCCAACCTGCAGAGCGCCTGCCGCCTCACGCTGACCAACACCAGAGTGTTCAGCCAGGAGCTCGCCGTGCCGCGCGGTGTGCAAGTCATGCGCGTCACTCCTGCTGCAGGTGAACACACATGACGTGTGTGTGTGTGTGTGTGTGTGTGTGTGTGTGTGTGTGTGTGTGTGTGTGTGAAGACGCATGACATCTCTCTGTGTGTGTGTGTGTGTGTGTGAGAGACAGTTGAGCTCCTCGTGTGTGTGTGTGTGATTGAGAGACAGTTGAGCTCCTCGTGTGTGTGTGTGTGTGTGTGAGAGAGACAGTTGAGCTCCTCGTGTGTGTGTGTGTGTGTGAGAGAGAGACAGTTGAGCTCCTCGTGTGTGTGTGTGTGTGTGTGAGAGAGACAGTTGAGCTCCTTGTGTGTGTGTGTGTGTGTGTGTGAGAGAGAGAGACAGTTGAGCTCCTCGTGTGTGTGTGTGTGTGTGTGTGTGTGAGTGAGAGAGACAGTTGAGCTCCTCGTGTGTGTGTGTGTGTGTGTGTGTGTGTGTGTGTGTGAGAGAGAGAGACAGTTGAGCTCCTCGTGTGTGTGTGTGTGTGTGAGAGAGACAGTTGAGCTCCTCGTGTGTGTGTGTGTGAGAGAGAGAGACAGTTGAGCTCCTCCTGTGTGTGTGTGTGTGTGTGTGTGTGTGAGAGAGAGACAGTTGAGCTCCTCGTGTGTGTGTGTGTGTGTGTGAGAGAGAGAGACAGTTGAGCTCCTCGTGTGTGTGTGTGTGTGTGTGAGAGAGAGAGACAGTTGAGCTCCTCCTGTGTGTGTGTGTGTGTGTGTGTGTGAGAGAGAGACAGTTGAGCTCCTCGTGTGTGTGTGTGTGAGAGAGAGAGACAGTTGAGCTCCTCGTGTGTGTGTGTGTGTGTGTGTGTGTGTGTGTGTGTGTGTGTGTGTGTGAGAGAGAGACAGTTGAGCTCCTCCTGTGTGTGTGTGTGTGTGTGAGAGAGACAGTTGAGCTCCTTGTGTGTGTGTGTGTGTGTGTGTGTGTGTGTGAGAGAGAGACAGTTGAGCTCCTCCTGTGTGTGTGTGTGAGAGAGAGACAGTTGAGCTCCTCGTGTGTGTGTGTGAGAGAGAGAGACAGTTGAGCTCCTCCTGTGTGTGTGTGTGTGTGTGTGTGAGAGAGACAGTTGAGCTCCTCGTGTGTGTGTGTGTGTGTGTGAGAGAGAGACAGTTGAGCTCCTCCTGTGTGTGTTTGTGTGTGTGTGTGTGTGTGTGTGAGAGAGAGAGACAGTTGAGCTCCTCGTGTGTGTGTGTGTGTGTGTGTGTGTGTGAGAGAGACAGTTGAGCTCCTCGTGTGTGTGTGTGTGTGTGTGTGTGTGTGTGTGTGTGTGTGTGAGAGAGACAGTTGAGCTCCTCCTGTGTGTGTGTGTGTGTGTGAGAGAGACAGTTGAGCTCCTCGTGTGTGTGTGTGTGTGTGTGTGTGTGTGTGTGTGAGAGAGACAGTTGAGCTCCTCGTGTGTGTGTGTGTGTGTGAGAGAGAGACAGTTGAGCTCCTCGTGTGTGTGTGTGTGTGTGTGAGAGAGACAGTTGAGCTCCTTGTGTGTGTGTGTGTGTGTGTGTGAGAGAGAGAGACAGTTGAGCTCCTCGTGTGTGTGTGTGTGTGTGTGAGTGAGAGAGACAGTTGAGCTCCTCGTGTGTGTGTGTGTGTGTGTGTGTGTGTGTGTGTGAGAGAGAGAGACAGTTGAGCTCCTCGTGTGTGTGTGTGTGTGTGAGAGAGACAGTTGAGCTCCTCGTGTGTGTGTGTGTGTGTGTGTGTGTGAGAGAGAGAGACAGTTGAGCTCCTCCTGTGTGTGTGTGTGTGTGTGTGTGTGTGTGAGAGAGAGACAGTTGAGCTCCTCGTGTGTGTGTGTGTGTGTGAGAGAGAGAGACAGTTGAGCTCCTCGTGTGTGTGTGTGTGTGTGTGTGTGTGAGAGAGAGAGACAGTTGAGCTCCTCCTGTGTGTGTGTGTGTGTGTGTGTGTGAGAGAGAGACAGTTGAGCTCCTCGTGTGTGTGTGTGTGAGAGAGAGAGACAGTTGAGCTCCTCGTGTGTGTGTGTGTGTGTGTGTGTGTGTGTGTGTGTGTGTGAGAGAGAGACAGTTGAGCTCCTCCTGTGTGTGTGTGTGTGTGTGAGAGAGACAGTTGAGCTCCTTATGTGTGTGTGTGTGTGTGTGTGTGTGTGAGAGAGAGACAGTTGAGCTCCTCGTGTGTGTGTGTGAGAGAGAGAGACAGTTGAGCTCCTCCTGTGTGTGTGTGTGTGTGTGTGTGTGAGAGAGACAGTTGAGCTCCTCGTGTGTGTGTGTGTGTGTGAGAGAGAGACAGTTGAGCTCCTCCTGTGTGTGTTTGTGTGTGTGTGTGTGTGTGTGTGAGAGAGAGAGACAGTTGAGCTCCTCGTGTGTGTGTGTGTGTGTGTGTGTGAGAGAGACAGTTGAGCTCCTCGTGTGTGTGTGTGTGTGTGTGTGTGTGTGTGTGTGTGTGTGGAGAGAGACAGTTGAGCTCCTCCTGTGTGTGTGTGTGTGTGTGAGAGAGACAGTTGAGCTCCTCGTGTGTGTGTGTGTGTGTGTGTGTGTGTGTGTGTGTGTGTGAGAGAGACAGTTGAGCTCCTCCTGTGTGTGTGTGTGTGTGTGTGTGTGTGAGAGAGAGAGACAGTTGAGCTCCTCCTGTGTGTGTGTGTGTGTGTGTGTCACAGGGTTTCCTGGAGGGGTGTGTGTTAGCGTTGTGCAGCCCTAATTTATGGCTTATTAATATAAACACGCGATTAGTCGACTAATCAGCTTAAATGCACGACTACTAGTCGACTAGAAAAATCTTTAATTGAGGGCAGCCCTAAAGTGTTTTATGTTTATATTCTTCTTTTTTCTTTCTTTCTTTTTGTATAACTTTTCAGAACAAAGACGAACAGTCAACACAGCTTCTGTTTATATTCTGACAGATTATGTGAAAACATTTGCCTTGCAGGACATCTGAGCTCCTCATCCCTGCAGCCGGCTGGCCGGGCTCCGTACCTACTGGCCACATCCTGCTCTGACGGATCGGTCCGGTTCTGGAGGTGCAGCGCCGTCTCCGACCCCGATGGCTCTGGAGAACCGGCGTACATCTGGGAGGAGTGGCCTTTGCTAGTGGAGGACGGCGTGGCTAGCACTAGCGCTCTGAGTGTGAGCGGCCAGATCATGGGTCTCAGTTGCTGCCACACCAGCAGAGTCGCCGTAGCGCACCAGAACAACGGATCCGGTTCTGCCGAGCCCCTCATGAGCGTGAGCGTGTTCCAGTGCGACTCCACCGGCGGCTCCCAGTGGATGCTGGAGCAGATCCTAAAGGTCAACGGCTCTTACAGCCCGAGTAGCAATGACTGCGATAAAAGCCTGGCGGTACTGAGGGATGGCTTGCTAAATAATGATTGCTTAGTCGCCGGTGGTAAGAGGCAGGTCCACTTAGACTGGGTGTCCAGAGAAGACGGTTCTCATATCTTAACCGTGGGTCTGGGATCCAAGCTTTACATGTACGGGTTGCTCTCGGGGAAACCTCCGGATCTGGGGCTGTCCGACAGCAGCAGGGAGCACCACGGCTCGCGCCTGGTTCTGCTCAGAGTGGTGGATCTGGTGTCGTCCGTCGAGGGTTCGCTTCCCATTCCGGTCTCTCTGTCTTGGGTGCGGGATGGGATCTTAGTAGTCGGGATGGACTGTGAGATGCACGTGTATTCCCAATGGCAGCCGGCGCTCACCGCCGGAGAGAACAGCACCGGTACCGGCAGCGTGGCGTCTCTGAAACTGGAGGGACTTAGTCCGAACCCTTCTAAAAAGGCTCTCAGCCGGTCCATGACTAGTTTGGCTCAGAAACTCAGTGGAAAGAGAACCGTGTACGACCTCCCAGCTGAGATGGAGGACTCCGGGCTGTTCGAGGCCGCGCACCACCTCTTCCCCACTCTGCCCCAGTATCACCCGGTGCAGCTGCTGGAGCTCATGGACCTCGGGAAGATGCGGCGGGCCAAAGCCATCCTTTCCCATCTTGTAAAGTGCATCGCTGGAGAGATCGTGTCTCTGAAGGACGCCACTGTCAACCAGGAGCGCCGGCTGCGCTCACTCACGATTAGCGCCAGCGGAAGCACCGCCAGAGACCCAAAGATGTTCAGCAAGGGCGAGAGCTCGGACTACACCGAGATCGACTCTATCCCGCCGCTGCCGCTGTACGCGCTGCTAGCCGCCGACGATGAAACGGCCCCCAGTGCCAAAGACAGAGCGGACAGTGCGAGCGCTCACGGCGTCAGTACGTCCAGCCAAAGTGTCGCGTACGATGAGCTCTTCTCCAGCTCCGGCGTCAGCACGGATGACATGGACCCGTTCGATGCGGACGAGGAAGATGCTAGCGCTAAAGTCATTGATCTGTCGAAGTACAGCCCCACGTTCTTCGGCTCGGAGCACGCTCAGGTGCTGTCCGGACACCTGCTTCACTCCAGTCTGCCGGGCCTGACCCGGATGGAGCAGATGTCTCTGATGGCCTTGGCGGACACCATCGCCTCCACCAGCACCGACATCGGAGAGAGTCAAGGCAAAGGCAAAGGTCATTATCTTTATTGATGATTGCAGTTGTTCATTTGAATAGATGTGATCAATCTGGTGTAATGTCTTCAGGTGGAGAGACTCTGGATGAGTGCGGACTGAAGTTCCTGCTGGCCGTTCGCCTGCACACCTTCCTCCTGACGTCTCTGCCCCCGGCTCATCGAGCGCAGCTGTCCTGCCAAGGTATGCTCACAGGGTTGCGATCGATGGTTCTGTATCGTTGTCCCGGAGGATGTGGGGGTGTACTGTGGGAGGAGGATGTGGGGGTGTACTGTGGAAGGAGGATGTGGGGGTGTACTGTGGGAGGAGGATGTGGGGGGTGTACTGTGGAAGGAGGATGTGGGGGGTGTACTGTGGGAGGAGGATGTGGGGGTGTACTGTGGGAGGAGGATGTGGGGGTGTACTGTGGGAGGAGGATGTGGGGGTGTACTGTGGGAGGAGGATGTGGGAGGAGGATGTGGGGGTGTACTGTGGGAGGAGGATGTGGGGGTGTACTGTGGGAGGAGGATGTGGGGGTGTACTGTGGGAGGAGGATGTGGGAGGAGGATGTGGGGGTGTACTGTGGGAGGAGGATGTGGGGGTGTACTGTGGAAGGAGGATGTGGGGGTGTACTGTGGGAGGAGGATGTGGGGGGTGTACTGTGGGAGGAGGATGTGGGGGGTGTACTGTGGGAGGAGGATGTGGGGGTGTACTGTGGGAGGAGGATGTGGGGGTGTACTGTGGGAGGAGGATGTGGGGGTGTACTGTGGGAGGAGGATGTGGGAGGAGGATGTGGGGGTGTACTGTGGGAGGAGGATGTGGGGGTGTACTGTGGAAGGAGGATGTGGGGGTGTACTGTGGAAGGAGGATGTGGGGGTGTACTGTGGGAGGAGGATGTGGGGGGTGTACTGTGGAAGGAGGATGTGGGGGTGTACTGTGGGAGGAGGATGTGGGGGTGTACTGTGGGAGGAGGATGTGGGAGTGTACTGTGGGAGGAGGATGTGGGGGTGTACTGTGGGAGGAGGATGTGGGGGTGTACTGTGGGAGGAGGATGTGGGGGGTGTACTGTGGAAGGAGGATGTGGGGGTGTACTGTGGGAGGAGGATGTGGGGGTGTACTGTGGGAGGAGGATGTGGGGGTGTACTGTGGGAGGAGGATGTGGGGGTGTACTGTGGGAGGAGGATGTGGGGGTGTACTGTGGGAGGAGGATGTGGGGGGTGTACTGTGGGAGGAGGATGTGGGGGTGTACTGTGGGAGGAGGATGTGGGGGGTGTACTGTGGGAGGAGGATGTGGGGGTGTACTGTGGGAGGAGGATGTGGGGGTGTACTGTGGGAGGAGGATGTGGGGGTGTACTGTGGGAGGAGGATGTGGGGGTGTACTGTGGGAGGAGGATGTGGGGGTGTACTGTGGGAGGAGGATGTGGGAGGAGGATGTGGGGGTGTACTGTGGGAGGAGGATGTGGGGGTGTACTGTGGGAGGAGGATGTGGGGGTGTACTGTGGGAGGAGGATGTGGGGGTGTACTGTGGGAGGAGGATGTGGGGGTGTACTGTGGGAGGAGGATGTGGGGGTGTACTGTGGGAGGAGGATGTGGGGGTGTACTGTGGGAGGAGGATGTGCACCTCCCACAGTACACCCACAGTACTGTGGGAGGATGTGGGGGTGTACTGTGGGAGGAGGATGTGGGGGTGTACTGTGGGAGGAGGATGTGGGGGTGTACTGTGGGAGGAGGATGTGGGGGTGTACTGTGGGAGGAGGATGTGGGGGTGTACTGTGGGAGGAGGATGTGGGGGTGTACTGTGGGAGGAGGATGTGGGGGTGTACTGTGGGAGGAGGATGTGGGGGTGTACTGTGGGAGGAGGATGTGGGGGTGTACTGTGGGAGGAGGATGTGGGGGTGTACTGTGGGAGGAGGATGTGGGGGTGTACTGTGGGAGGAGGATGTGGGGGTGTACTGTGGGAGGAGGATGTGGGGGGTGTACTGTGGGAGGAGGATGTGGGGGTGTACTGTGGGAGGAGGATGTGGGGGTGTACTGTGGGAGGAGGATGTGGGGGTGTACTGTGGGAGGAGGATGTGGGAGGAGGATGTGGGGGTGTATTGTGGGAGGAGGATGTGGGGGTGTACTGTGGGAGGAGGATGTGGGGGGTGTACTGTGGGAGGAGGATGTGGGGGTGTACTGTGGGAGGAGGATGTGGGGGTGTACTGTGGGAGGAGGATGTGGGGGTGTACTGTGGGAGGAGGATGTGGGGGTGTACTGTGGGAGGAGGATGTGGGGGTGTACTGTGGGAGGAGGATGTGGGGGTGTACTGTGGGAGGAGGATGTGGGAGGAGGATGTGGGGGTGTACTGTGGGAGGAGGATGTGGGGGTGTACTGTGGGAGGAGGATGTGGGAGGAGGATGTGGGGGTGTACTGTGGGAGGAGGATGTGGGAGGAGGATGTGGGGGTGTACTGTGGGAGGAGGATGTGGGAGGAGGATGTGGGGGTGTACTGTGGGAGGAGGATGTGGGAGGAGGATGTGGGGGTGTACTGTGGGAGGAGGATGTGGGGGTGTACTGTGGGAGGAGGATGTGGGGGTGTACTGTGGGAGGAGGATGTGGGGGTGTACTGTGGGAGGAGGATGTGGGGGTGTACTGTGGGAGGAGGATGTGGGGGTGTACTGTGGGAGGAGGATGTGGGGGTGTACTGTGGGAGGGGGATGTGGGGGGTGTACTGTGGGAGGAGGATGTGGGGGTGTATGCTACAACATCATGGGTGTGATTGCCATGGGCTGCATGAACTGATCAGATCTATACCTTGAATGCACAAGGTGAAAATCTTTAGATAAAGCCTCTCCTAAATGCATGAATTTAAAGGTCCCGTTCTTCGTGATCCCATTTTGTAAACGTTAGCTAGTGTGTGATGTTGCTGTTAGAGTAGGGATGGCGAAAACGGAAACATTTCTTGACCGACCACCGAGCCTCATTAGCCGGTTGAAACCGGTTAACCGATTAGTTTAAAATATGCTACGCTATTTGGAATAACAGCCATTTCGAGCCGCGCCTGCAATTTCGCAACTCTGTCGCTTCTCTCTGCCGCTCTGCCTCCCGCTCACACACACACACACACACACACACACACACTGCCCTGGCACCGCCCTTCCACTCACACTCTGCCTCCCGCTCACACACACACACACACACACCGGCGCCGCCCTCCCGCTCACACACACACACACACACACACACACTGCCCTGGCACCGCCCTTCCACTCACACTCTGCCTCCCGCTCACACACACACACACACACCGGCGCCGCCCTCCCGCTCACACACACACACTCACCCCGGCGCCGCCCTCCCGCTCACACACACACACACACACCCCGGCGCCGCCCTCCCGCTCACACACACACACACACACCCCGGCGCCGCCCTCCCGCTCACACTCACACACACACCCCGGCGCCGCCCTCCCGCACACACACACACACACACACACACACACACACTGCCCGGGCGCCGCCCTTCCACTCTCGTCACTTTTTTAAAATCCCCTACAGTGTAAAACATGAGTCCCGCAAACGCGGCGCAGAGGAGCTTGTATGTAATCGGAGGACAATGGCTCCTTAGTTTTGAAATGGTTCGGGTACAAGCTGATCGCGTTGAAAATAAAGGCGCTTGTCTAGCGTTAGCAGCTCAGTTGAAACATTGCCGCGGCTCATTTAAGAAAATGACAGCTCCGAAGAGACGCCACTTTAGTTTGAGGCAGTGCTAACAATAATAAAGAAAGATGATGATCATCACCTGATCTGTTACCACTGAAATGTAGATGTAATGCATTTCCATATTTAAGCGCTGTATCACACAACTTACATCGGTGTCATTCTTTGCGGTCCCACACACTACTCTTCTCTGCACGCTTCCTCCTGTCGTCTGCGCTGGCTCTACCCTCGAGTGTGTTAGCCTGTAGCCTTTACTTTTCCAAAACCTTGTGAGCGTGCGAACCCAAACGCTGTGAGCGCGCGCCAAATGTTTTTATTGGTTTATTAAGTACAAACGGGCGAGTTATGAAAAATTGAGTGTGAGGGATTTGTTCACTTCACACAAAAAGATCTTGGAACGTGACGGCTAACTGTAGTAGCGTTTAGTCCACTGTCTATAATAGACTAATTTAGAGATCACTTTTTTTTTTTTTACAGACTACCGACAACTTTGATCGGTTAGTGTTGATACGGTCAAACGGTCACCGGTTAACATCCCTATGTTAGAGCATAAATAATACCTGTAAAATTATAAAGCCAAGCGAGATATTTGATTTAACAGAAGTCCCCTTTCAAAGCCTCCAGCGAGCGGCCGGTTCGGTCTACATCCTCTACTTCCTGCTTTAATGACGTCACTAGAACAGTTTTTAGACTAAGCTCCACCCACAGGAATACACCAAAGGGGGCGTGGTCTTGTTGCGCTCCTACAGAGAAGAGGAAGAGTTGTGTTTGTAGAGTGTGTGTCGCCATGTCGTCGAGACGCTGTTTTTTTCATCACCTTTGTGTGGCCATGTTCACAACAACACTGAGCGCATGCGTCTCCACATTACGGTCAGAGGCGTGACCTCTCCGGGCAACGTGCGCTATAAGCT
The DNA here is from genome assembly GCA_033366665.1 of Phoxinus dragarum. Lineage (NCBI taxonomy): Eukaryota > Metazoa > Chordata > Actinopteri > Cypriniformes > Leuciscidae > Phoxinus > Phoxinus dragarum. Next base: position 28,038 of record JARPMJ010005456.1, read on the forward strand.
GCTGTCCAATCACAACACAGGAACCGCTGGCACAATCAGAACTCGTTACGTATTTCTGAAGGAGGGACTTCGTAGAACAAGGAAGTCATCAGCCTGTTTTTAGCACAGTGAAAACAGTGGTATACAGATAAGTACATTTTGTGTAAAATACAGTTTTTTTTACACGTGAAACATGAACACATGTTATATTGCACACTGTAAACACAATCAAAGCTTCAATAACAGGAAAAACGGGACGTTTAAATGCAAATCTCGGCTGTGATATGCCGTGGTCCTCTGAAAGGCCCTTGAGCTCAGTAACTCCATATCTGCATCTGCTCTGCAGGACTGTCCACCTGCCACTACGCCTGGGCGTTCCACTCCGAGGCGGAAGAGGAGCTGCTCAACATGCTGCCGGCGCTGCAGAAGGCAGACCCCACGTGGCCGGAGCTGAGGGCCATGGGCGTGGGCTGGTGGCTGCGCAGCACCAATAAACTGCGCAGATGCATTGAGAAGGTCTGATGAAACTCATCTCATTTTCTATGCATATTAAGTGAGTGGATTTTGCCAGAATTGGTGCATGTGGGGAAACTTGAGGAAATAAAACGTTCATGTTTGCATTCTGTTTTAATGTGTTGGAGATGCATGCACTCTGTCTGTGATTATTTACTTTCTCCAGTAAATGCTTCTTGATTTAAGAATGTTTGGACTGGAAAAAATGCATTTCTTACTTACTTTTGTCTTGTTTCCAGTCCAAATATCCAAACATTCTTAAATCAAGAAGCATTTACTAGATGAGTAAAATGACAAGAAAAGAATATCTTGTTTTCTAAAAAAAATGTCATTAAATTGCATAAATTATCTATCTGGCAATGGGGTAAGAAAAAAACCCTAATTCAAAAGGAAACCAAGATTATTTTTCTGACCCCATTGGCAGATAATTCTGCTTATTTTAAGCAAAAACTCACTTTTGATTTTTTATTTAATCAGAAAACGAGATTTTCTTATGTCATTTTACTCATCAAGTAAATGCTTCTTGATTTAAGAATGTTTAGATATTTGGACTGCAGAGATTTTTGCAGTATAAAGAGTTATTGAAGGCCAAACTTAGTCTTTATCAAACTTGGCTAATAACTGGGATAGCATGACCTTCACTCAAGCATCTAATATCCCTAAATTCATGACCTCTCCTACACAGATTGTCCAATCTGCTTATTGTTCTTCTGTGTGCATCAGATGCACGTCTTAAGCCACTACATCCAACGAAGTTTGAGATCACTAAACTAGACTTTTGTCATGCAAGACGTCAATGTCATTTGAAAGCGTTAGACAAATCAGGAAAGCGGCGGAGCATCTCGGGCGCATTGAGTGCTTGTTTAAAAGCTGATCATACGTTTGCAGCTTTACTTGTGCTTCTGAAACCCACACATGTTAATGACGCGTGATCCTCTCTCTCCTACAGGTAGCTAAAGCTGCTTATCAGAGGAACACCGACCCGTTAGACGCAGCCTTGTTTTATCTGGCCATGAAGAAGAAGGCTGTGGTGTGGGGACTGTACAGGTAACTTGCACACACGTTGAAGAGTCATTCCCCTGTCAGCACGGCTTCCGTTCACGGAGAGCTTCTGTGTGTTGAAGGTCCCACCAGAACTCAAAGATGACCTCGTTCTTCAGCAATAACTTCAGTGAAGACCGCTGGAGGAAAGCGGCTCTGAAGAACGCCTTCTCTCTGCTCGGAAAACAGCGCTTCCAACATTCTGCGGCGTTCTTTCTGCTGGCCGGATCCCTGAAAGATGCTGTTGAGGTGTGCCAGTCTGTCATGCAGTAGATCAGTGCTTCCCAAACTGGGGTCTTGCCGTTCATCTAATTCTACCCTGCCTAATTCTGTGCAGGTTTGTATAGAGAAGATGCAGGACCTCCAGCTGGCGCTGGTCATCTGCCGACTGTACGAGTCTGAGTTCGAGATGTCCTGCACCTACAAGCGAATCCTGCAGAGGCACGTGTTGGGTCATGACCCCCAGATGGCGGCGCACCGGGACCCGTTCTTGCGCAGCATGGCATTCTGGGTATTAGACGACTACAGCAGGGCACTGGACACTCTGCTGGAGCAGCCCAGTGAAGGTGAGAGACGAGACTCAATCAAACACTGAGGGCTTTTCATGTTCGATTCATGTGGATTTAAGTGCAAACCGCGATTTGTTGTGTGAAAACAAACTGGCCTGATTTGATTGCTGTTGCTTGTTGCACATTTCTTAAAGGGGACATATCATGAACATCTGACTTTTTCCCGTGTTTAAGGCGAGACACTACAGGTTAATAGGGTAAAATTGAAATGAAACTTCCTCAGTTGATTACTTACACAAGTTCATAAAAAAAATGTATTACAAGTTTTTGAAATTTGTATGTTTAATTATGCAAATTAGACATTATCTCATTAAATATGTGCAGTTTTGCATATATTTTTGTTAGATAGATCTGAACATATGATAAAGCCAGGTGCAAAATATTTTTTTCATTTTGATTACACACAAGATGAATAAGATGTTCAGAGGGATTTCAGGAGATATGCTTTCATGACCTAGGAAATCTAAATATACTGTCCATAGCCTTAAAAAATCGATTTTTGCCATATTTTTTTTATTAAAATGTCACATAAATCAGGCCAGGAATGATTTATTAACAAATCCCTCTGAACATTTCTTCAGAATACTGCTAAGTGTGTAACTGGAGAGTTTGGTGTACATCGGCTGAGATGTTTCTACTGGAGAATGACAAAAAACTCATTTTGAGAAAAAGGCATTTAAAGATTTGTAATGTAAAAAATCATACTTTTTTAGTGGAAACAACTATTTACTGACACAATATCTCATCAAATCATTAGCAACAACAATACAAACCACCTAAATCACATCAAAACTTATAAACACAGCATTTATGGCCTTTAACTGAGCAGAAAAACAGTCAAACACACACATCTGAGTGTCAGAGCGCGTCACATGATGCATCTGAACCAATCACGGTGTCAGACATTTACATCAGCCAATGAGATTTCGCTTTTAGAGTTAAATGCCCATTGTACTTTCACGATTGGTTGCTGATTAAAAGGAAATGACCATATTTGGATCGACAGCATTGTACAGCAGAGAGAGAGAGCTTCACAGCGGTGTGTGTGATTAAAGGAAGAACACAGAGATCACGGATCATGATGATTTATAACGGCAACTTTTGTTGAATTTCGGAGAAATCTACAGACGCAAATAGACAAAGTTAGTAAAATAAAGACCTAAATGTGTATTTTGGACTTTTTTTCACCACACGTCTGAAAGAAGATGTTATTAAAGACAAATAGCCCAAAATCTCAAAATTGACCAGTGAATAAAAACTATGTTTTTGCCTGCCGTGTCTCGCCTTAAGTGCTATAATCAGGATCATCAATGAGTAAATGATGACCGAAGCCCAACTACGCCTTTAATCCTCGCTGATAACACAGTTAATCTGCGGTGACGGAGTGTTAATGTGCAAACGGACACACACAACGGCCACACTCATTGGACCAGAATCTGCTTCCTCTACAAATGTCACATGTCGGGCCGGTGCGAGCGCACGTCACATGAGCGTCACATTCAGGGGTTATTCTCTCGTTATGAGACGGAGCGATTACAGGACGAGCAAATGCTGCACAGAGAAACATTCTGTGCCATAGAGTTAAATCAGTGTAGAAGAAGCCAGAAGTAGGTCAGAAACACACACACACCTGTAACTGTGTCCGTCACAGAGACACTGATAGATGCAGGCCGACAGAGAAGCTGCCAGTGTGTGCATCACGAAGATCTGCAGCAGAAGAAGACGCGTTAGAGGATCATCACAGTAACAACACGTCATTCACTGCAGAAATCAGGCTCTTCCTCAGCGCTCCTGCCGCTCGCCAGCACAAATAATCTGCCTTCGAGTTAAGACCAGATTTCTGACTCCATTGGCAGATATTTGTTCCGTGTATAATATTGCATTTAATATTGCTACGTCATTACACTATTGCTACGTCATTACGCTATTGCTCCGTCATTACGCTATTGCTCCGTCATTACACTATTGCTCCGTCATTACACTATTGCTACATCATTACACTATTGCTACGTCATTACACTATAGCTACGTCATTACGCTATTGCTACATCATTACACTATTGCTACGTCATTACACTATTGCTACGTCATTACACTATTGCTCCGTCATTACACTATTGCTACATCATTACACTATTGCTACGTCATTACACTATAGCTACGTCATTACGCTATTGCTACATCATTACACTATAGCTACGTCATTACGCTATTGCTCCGTCATTACACTATTGCTCCGTCATTACACTATTGCTACATCATTACACTATTGCTCCGTCATTACACTATTGCTACATCATTACACTATTGCTCCGTCATTACACTATTGCTCCGTCATTACACTATTGCTACATCATTACACTATTGCTACGTCATTACACTATTGCTCCGTCATTACACTATTGCTACATCATTACACTATTGCTACGTCATTACACTATTGCTCCGTCATTACACTATTGCTACATCATTACACTATTGCTCCGTCATTACACTATTGCTCCGTCATTACACTATTGCTCCGTCATTACACTATTGCTACATCATTACACTATTGCTACGTCATTACACTATTGCTCCGTCATTACACTATAGCTACGTCATTACACTATTGCTACATCATTACACTATTGCTACATCATTACACTATAGCTACGTCATTACACTATTGCTCCGTCATTACACTATTGCTACATCATTACACTATTGCTCCGTCATTACACTATTGCTCCGTCATTACACTATTGCTCCGTCATTACACTATTGCTACATCATTACACTATTGCTACGTCATTACACTATAGCTACGTCATTACGCTATTGCTACATCATTACACTATTGCTACGTCATTACACTATAGCTACGTCATTACACTATTGCTCCGTCATTACACTATTGCTACGTCATTACACTATAGCTACGTCATTACGCTATTGCTACATCATTACACTATTGCTCCGTCATTACACTATAGCTACGTCATTACGCTATTGCTCCGTCATTACACTATTGCTACATCATTACACTATTGCTACGTCATTACACTATTGCTACGTCATTACACTATTGCTCCGTCATTACACTATTGCTACGTCATTACACTATTGCGTTCTGAGATATTTGGCAGATAATTGTTCTTGTTTCAAGCACAAAGTCACTTAATTTTGATATATATTTCAGTAATTTTGCATCTCTTGTCAATGTATCTTGATTTAAGCATGAGATATTTTACTGAAAAACAAGACTTGTTTAGAAAATGTTTTGCAGTCCGCAGAGAAAAACATAAATGAAACTAGTACATCGATGAACACGAATGAAAAGAGGTTTCCTCCTCATGTGCTTCCAAACTGAGCCATTGAATGTTATTGACACCAGTCGATCTCTTCCAGGAGCCGCCGGCTCGTCTCCCTGTGACCCTGCCGTGTTCAACTTCTACACGTTCCTGCGCTCGCACCCGCTTGCTCCTTGCGCCGCCACTACGGCTCCTCGGAGAAACCTCGAGTGTGTCTGCCGGTCGAGGGCCGCGAGGTCGACTCCATCAGCCTCACCGAGAGGCGGCTCTTCTTCAGCGCGGCGCACACACACCTGCAGGCCGGCTGCCCCATGCTGGCGCTAGAGGTGCTCTCCAAAATGCCGAAAGTTGTTAAGCGCTCGAAGGCGCGGGAGAACCGGCCCGTGTCGTGGAGCGCCTCTGAAGGCCTGGAGAAGCAGAGAACTGGCCTCAGCCGGTTCTCAACGGCTTCCAGTCGGCGTCCTCACTCTCGTCTCCCAGAGAGGACAGTCATTCGGACTCGGTCCTGAGCTTCGACTGGAGCCAGCCCTCCCTCGCTCTGCAGGACGAGCCTCTCGAGATGAAGTGGGACTCGGACGACTCGGACGGGGAAGAATCAGGACTGGCGATGAAGACCGTTCACCCAGAGAACAGCGGAGACGCTCCGGTAGGCACAACTAATCGAGTTTAGAATCGCATCCAAATAAAAGTTTGTGTGTGTACTGTGTATAATTACTTTGTACATGCATGTATATATTTAAGAAAAATGGATCGACAGTTCTGATTTTTATCCTAATCGTGCAGGTCTCGGCCTCCACCCCGACGGACCGCGGAGATTCTCCCGCCCTGACCGAGGACATCCTCGCGGCCCGGCTGAAGTTCAGCTCCTGCCTGAAGATCCTGAGCTCGGAGTTACGGACTCTCTCCACGGGCTACGAGCTGGACGGCGGGAAGCTGCGGCATCAGCTGTGTCACTGGCTGGAGCGCGAGGTGTCGGCCCTGCAGAGCGTCTGCGGGTACAACCCGTTCCTCCAGACCCCGCCCGAGGGCATCTCCTGCCTCCAGACCCCGGACTCCTCGGACCCGAGCCGGCGGGAGGATCTGGGTCGGGAGGACCAGCGCCGGCGCAGGCTGTGGCTGAAGAGGAACCAGCCCTTGCTCCGCATCTTCCTCAGTTACTGCAGCCTCCACGGCTCTCACGGGGGAGGACTGGCCTCCGTCAGGATGGAGCTCATTCTGCTCCTGCAGGAGTCCCAGCAGGTAACGGGGTTTACAGGGATAGTTCACCCAAAAATGAAAATCAGCCCATGATTTACTCGCCTTCAAGTCATCCTTTCAGACGAATACAATCTGAGTTATATTAAAAATGTCCTGGCTCTTCCAAGCTTTATAATGGCAGTGAATGGCTGTTTATGTTTTGAAATCCATAAAAGTGCATCTATCCATTAGGGCTGGGACGGTTACCGCATTACCACGGTCTGAGCTCGTCACCGTCATCACCGCAAAAAACAAAAAACAAACATTGGCCTGCACATGTGTGCACGTTGTGTCTAATGACACTGTGTCTTACATGGATTCAAGGTTTTCTAAACAAACCTTATCAAAAGATGGAGAAAATCCGACCTTTCAAGAGTTGGGAACGCAATGTTTCATGACACATAATAGATTTCCTTCTAGAGATGCGCGGATAGGCTATTATTTCATCCGCAGCCGCATCACAAAACTCATCATCCATTCATCATCCATCCGCACCAACGTTTTTTAATCAATTTTCAAAACCGCACCCGCTCGCAATCCTCTGATTGTTTTAAGGTCTATGGGCGATGCAGGCGCTGCTGCCGCGAGCCGCGGGGCTAGAAGGCTCCTGGCTGTTCTAGAATGGAGACTGATCCAATGCAGCAAAGATATTTAACGGCTAAAGTCCGTAGTATAGCCTATTGGCCATGTTGGGACAAAAATAAATCAATATTTTCACAGAGTAAAGTCTTCTCTACGAAATGCAATGCAAGAGATCGCACAGACGCCTCCACGTCCTGATTAAAATTAAGATACAATTGATACAAAACGAAATTCAATTTAAAGAAAGTTTTTCTACAAAACAAAACTTAATAAAGTGGTCAAAATCATTTGGGGCGGTTTACCGCTATACCGCGGGAATTTCTTGCTTTTCAACCGCGGTAAGAAAAAATCCATACCGTCCCAGCCCTACTATCCATCGTAAAAGTGCATCTGTCCATCATAAAAGTGCATCTGTCCATCATAAAAGTGCATTTATCCATCATAAAAGTGCATTTATCCATCAAAAAGTGCATCTAATGATGCATGATGAGGTGATCGCGCCGACCAGGAGGAGTTAAATGTGTGCTGACCTCGGTTGAAACTGTATGAAAACTAAAACCAAAACTTACCTGTGTGTTTTGTCTGTGTTTTCGTCAGGACGATGGTCTGCAGATCTCTGTTCCCGCTCTGCAGAACGTCTCTGTTCCTCTTCTTCTTGCATGGACCGCCAACTCCAAAACTGTGGTGGCCAATCCCATAGTGCACCTCACTAATCTGACCCATGACCTCCTGCACACCATCAACGCTCTCGACGCGCCTCCGCAACCGGACGTCGTCAACAACGAGGTAAAGCGCAGATCAGTTTCTGTCTCGTTTTCCAGCACAAATATCTAAACATCTTTAAATCAAGATACATTTACTGGAGAAAAAGCAAAATGACTGAAGATATTAAGATCAAAATTAAGTGTTCGTGCTTATTAAAGGTGCAGTGTGTAAGTTTTAGCAGCATCTAGTGGTGAGGTTGTGAATTGCACCCAACAGAAGTTGCGGTGGCCGACAGGAAGTGATGTCGTCGTCTGAGACCGCAGAGATTAGCCAGTTAGCAATGAGGTTTCTTTACAAAAATAAATTAAGAAATTATGTTTACGTAATTATTCAGTAAAACGATGTTATTGCGAATGTTATTGTCACTTGTTCATCATTGTGTCAGTGTTTTATTGGCTGACTTTAGCTCGCTTCTTATCATGAAGAACAACATAGTGAGGAAACGCGTTTGTCCGTTCAGGGCCACCGTACACACATGTGGATGTAAGCGGACCCGCGGTGTGTGTAGAGAGAAATGCCTCATTCTAAGCTAATAACATCATAACGGTTCATTATGTAAGATCTTTATACACCACTGGAAACATAGTTATGTGTATGATATTGCATTTCTGTCAACAGATCCTCCTAAATATTACACACTGCACCTTTAATAATATTACACACTGCACCTTTAATAATATTACACACTGCACCTTTAATAATATTACACACTGCACCTTTAATAATATTACACACTGCACCTTTAATAATATTACACACTGCACCTTTAATAATATTACACACTGCACCTTTAATAATATTACACACTGCACCTTTATTAATATTACACACTGCACCTTTAATAATATTACACACTGCACCTTTAATAATACTACACACTGCACCTTTAATAATACTACACACTGCACCTTTAATAATACTACACACTGCACCTTTAATAATATTACACACTGCACCTTTAATAATACTACACACTGCACCTTTAATAATATTACACACTGCACCTTTAATAATATTACACACTGCGCCTTTAATAATATTACACACTGCACCTTTAATAATATTACACACTGCACCTTTAATAATATTACACACTGCACCTTTAATAATATTACACACTGCACCTTTAATAATATTACACACTGCACCTTTAATAATATTACACACTGCACCTTTAATAATATTACACACTGCACCTTTAATAATATTACACACTGCACCTTTATTAATACTACACACTGCACCTTTAATAATATTACACACTGCACCTTTAATAATATTACACACTGCACCTTTAATAATATTACACACTGCACCTTTAAAATAAGAACAAATATCTGCCAATGGAGTCAGAAATCTGGTCTTAACTCGAAGGCAGATTATTTGTGCTGGCGAGCGGCAGGAGCGCTGAGGAAGAGCCTGATTTCTGCAGTGAATGACGTGTTGTTACTGTGATGATCCTCTAACGCGTCTTCTTCTGCTGCAGATCTTCGTGATGCACACACTGGCAGCTTCTCTGTCGGCCTGCATCTATCAGTGTCTCTGTGACGGACACAGTTACAGGTGTGTGTGTGTTTCTGACCTACTTCTGGCTTCTTCTACACTGATTTAACTCTATGGCACAGAATGTTTCTCTGTGCAGCATTTGCTCGTCCTGTAATCGCTCCGTCTCATAACGAGAGAATAACCCCTGAATGTGACGCTCATGTGACGTGCGCTCGCACCGGCTCGACATGTGACATTTGTAGAGGAAGCAGATTCTGGTCCAATGAGTGTGGCCGTTGTGTGTGTCCGTTTGCACATTTACACTCCGTCACCGCAGATTAACTGTGTTATCAGCGAGGATTAAAGGCGTAGTTGGGCTCCGGTCATCATTTACTCAGCCTCATGTCGTCTCAAACCCACATGACTTTCTTTCTCAATGCTCACGTTGCTCTGAATGAATTGAGACCAGGGAGAGCGAATAACCTTTTATTGTTTAATCAGAATGTATAGAAGCCCATTTCCACTACATAATAAAAAAAATCATGCTTTGGTAAATTGTTATTATGGCATAAAATGTCTAAATTATGACAAAATTCTAAATAATGAGATATTATTACAAAAATTATATTCACTATGGTAATGAATGGGAGAGTTTCCTCTAGTGGAAGCGATCCCATTTTGAACTTGATTAGATTTATGGCTTTGATTTTCTTTCAGTTTTAGTGTAAAACGGGATCTTGGAAATGTATATTTCATATAAAAAATTTAAATAGTATTTTTGTGCATTTTTCATAACAATACACGTAAAATTCTGTTACTTTTAAACATTTTACTTTTCTCACTTCAGCAATAATCTGCCGAGTGTCGTGTTTGAAAAGAGATCAAACTTCCGTCTGTCGCTCTAAAGCGTTTAAGATTTAACAGTTTAAGTTGAAAATGACATTTTCAGGTCTATGGTCAAAACGTGAATAAATGGATTATAAATACAGCATAAATATAATTTGGTATAAAAAAAAGACTGCGAGGAGTAAAAAAAAAAAAACTGTAATTTTGACGGACACGTGAAGCGCACCAGTGCCTGCACACTCATGTTTGATTGTCTGATGTCTGTTTTTCTCCAGCCATGTAAACCCGTTCACGGGCATCACATACCAGAGCGTCCTGATTACCCATCAGCCCCCGGTGAGGAGCGTCAGCATGGAGGAGCCCGTCCTGCCCAACACTGCTCCTGCGCAGTGGCCCGGTAAAGCTCAGTGTGACCTCTGACCCCGGACTGATCTGTGTGTGTGTGTGTGCAGGTGTGAGCGTCTGACCGTCATCTCAAGACTCTTGGACTGATCTGTGTGTGTGTGTGTGTGTGTGTGTGTGTGTGTGTGTGTGCGCGTGTATGTGCAGGTGTGAGCGTCTGACTGTCATCTCGAGACTCTTGGACTGATCTGTGTGTGTGTGTGTGTGTGTGTGTGTGTGCAGGTGTGAGTGTCTGACTGTCATCTCGAGACTCTTGGACTGATCTGTGTCTGTGTGTGTGTGTGTGTCTGTGTGTGTGTGTGTGTGTGTGTGTGCAGGTGTGAGCGTCTGACCGTCATCTCAAGACTCTTGGACTGATCTGTGTGTGTGTGTGTGTGTGTGTGTGTGTGTGTGTGTGTGCGCGTGTATGTGCAGGTGTGAGCGTCTGACTGTCATCTCGAGACTCTTGGACTGATCTGTGTGTGTGTGTGTGTGTGTGTGTGTGTGCAGGTGTGAGTGTCTGACTGTCATCTCGAGACTCTTGGACTGATCTGTGTCTGTGTGTGTGTGTGTGTCTGTGTGTGTGTGTGTGTGTGTGTGTGCAGGTGTGAGTGTCTGACTGTCATCTCGATACTCTTGGACTGATCTGTGTGTGTGTGTGCAGGTGTGAGTGTCTGACTGTCATCTCGAGACTCTTGGACTGATCTGTGTCTGTGTGTGTGTGTGTCTGTGTGTGTGTGTGTGTGTGCAGGTGTGAGTGTCTGACTGTCATCTCGATACTCTTGGACTGATCTGTGTGTGTGTGTGTGTGTGTGCAGGTGTGAGTGTCTGACTGTCATCTCGATACTCTTGGACTGATCTGTGTGTGTGTGTGTGTGTGTGTGTGTGTGTGCAGGTGTGAGTGTCCTGATGCGGCTGCTGGAAGCCTCCTCTGACGAGAACCAGCCCGGTCTCTCAGTGCTCCTGTGTGAGATCCTGAGCGCCGTGTTCCTCAGCCTGTTCGTCCACGGCTTGGCCACACACTCCACACACGAGCTGCTCCGCATCGTCGCGCACCCGCTCAACGCTAAGCTCTGGGTCGCCGTGTTCGGCGGCGGCGCTCGAGTTCCCGTGCCGGAGAAACCCACGTCACCCACAGGTGCTGCTCTCTTCTATGTTTGTGTCTCCATTACAGGGACAGTTCCCCCACTCTCAAGCCATCCTAGTGTAGATGACATTCTTCTGTCAGACGAACACAATCTGAGTTATATTAATAAATGTCCTGACTCTTCCAAGCTTTATAATGGCAGTGAAAGACCGTCTAAGTCCATAAAAGTGCATCTGTCCATCATAAAAGTGCATCTGTCCATCATAAAAGTGCATCTGTCCATCATAAAAGTGCATCTGTCCATCATAAAAGTGCATCTATCCATCATAAAAGTGCATCTGTCCATCATAAAAGTGCATCTGTCCATCATAAAAGTGCATCTGTCCATCATAAAAGTGCATCTATCCATCATAAAAGTGCATCTGTACATCATAAAAGTGCATCTGTCCATCATAAAAGTGCATCTGTCCATCATAAAAGTGCATCTATCCATCATAAAAGTGCATCTGTACATCATAAAAGTGCATCTGTCCATCATAAAAGTGCATCTGTCCATCATAAAAGTGCATCTATCCATCATAAAAGTGTATCTGTACATCATAAAAGTGCATCTGTCCATCATAAAAGTGCATCTGTACATCATAAAAGTGCATCTATCCATCATAAAAGTGCATCTATCCATCATAAAAGTGTATCTGTACATCATAAAAGTGCGTCTGTCCATCATAAAAGTGCATCTGTCCATCATAAAAGTGCATCTGTCCATCATAAAAGTGCATCTGTCCATCATAAAAGTGCATCTGTCCATCATAAAAGTGCATCTATCCATCATAAAAGTGTATCTGTACATCATAAAAGTGCGTCTGTCCATCATAAAAGTGCATCTGTCCATCATAAAAGTGCATCTGTACATCATAAAAGTGCATCTGTCCATCATAAAAGTGTATCTGTACATCATAAAAGTGCGTCTGTCCATCATAAAAGTGCATCTGTCCATCATAAAAGTGCATCTGTACATCATAAAAGTGCATCTGTCCATCATAAAAGTGCATCTGTCCATCATAAAAGTGCATCTATCCATCATAAAAGTGTATCTGTACATCATAAAAGTGCGTCTGTCCATCATAAAAGTGCATCTGTCCATCATAAAAGTGCATCTGTCCATCATAAAAGTGCATCTATCCATCATAAAAGTGCATCTATCCATCATAAAAGTGCATCTATCCATCATAAAAGTGCATCTGTTCATCATAAAAGTGCATCTGTCCATCATAAAAGTGCATCTATCCATCATAAAAGTGCATCTGTCCATCATAAAAGTGCATCTGTCCATCATAAAAGTGCATCTAAGATGAGTTGAGAGTGAATAAATTGTGGGCTAATTTTAATTTTTGGGTGAACTGTCCCTTTAAAGTGCCCTATTATGCTTTCTGGGATATGATCTGTTATGTAGTGTGTAATAAAGTGTGTAATAGAGCTGTGTGTGAGTGCAGATGAATGGAGTTTGTCTCTTAAAGAAGTGATTCTGAACGAGTCGTCAGTAATTCAGTCTCACTTCCTGCCTATCCTGTGTAGGTTTGTAACTAATTAGCATAATGCCCGCCTCTGGTCTCACCATCGTTACTGTTCGTATCACTGTGATCAAGAGCTGAGATTCAGATATGATAATGAGCGTTTGCTTTCTGACCAATCAGAGCAGAGCAGCTCTCAGAGAGGCGGGGCTAAGAGAGACTGAATCTTCGATGGAAGCGTTTCGGACACTGAGAGGAAAGAGCTGACGCTGCAGTGCAGACTATGAGGACATTAATGTGTTTTTGACATGTAGGATTCTCTAAAACAAAACAAGGAACCTTTAGAATAGCATATAGTGGTACTTTGAAAGTAGTAGTGCATGTTTTTAATTGTTTTATGTGCAGGCTGATCATTTGTTCAGTTTGTCTTATTGATTCCTGAAGGAAAGAATCTACTATTAACAGTAGTTTATCCATTATTGTTTTTCATCGATTCACAAACCCCAAACGGCGATGGTCCCGTTACTTCAGTGTTGAGCTGCAGTGATAATAAAGGGTTTTGCTGTGTGTTGCTCACTAAAGCTGCCGACACTCGTGATCCAGTGGGAGATGCGGAGCGCAAGCAGAGGCGCTTCAGGATTCGCTCATCCCGCAGTAACTCCAGAGAGAGTCCCGAGAGTCCCGGAGCCGGGCCGGAGCCGCAGACGTCCGCCGTTAAAGAGCGCTTCATCCCTCCTGAGCTCAGCATCTGGGACTACTTCATCGCAAAGGTATGTGCTTACAGCTTTGGCTTCCAGTACTTGGATATCTTGCAGAGGTTTTCTTTAGAGAGGGGCATTTTCCAAAATATTATATTTGAATATTTTGCCTCATAAAACTTGAATATTTGTTTATTTAAATGACGTTTCACGAGAAATGTTATTTTTTAAAGATTTTTTACGTTTTTCTCACCATTTCTGAACAAGCTTACTATTAGGCAATAAACACCACAATCTCACGTTATATCTGAAGGTTTTCTTTTAGTTGAAAATAGGGATGCACCGATCCACATTTTTTCACTTCCGATCCGATCCCGATACCTGAATTTGGATATCGGCCGATACCGATACTATTCCGATACCAGAGCTGTGTTTGCTTTAATTGTATTATTATCATTCTTGTTGATTTTATATGAT
>JARPMJ010005456.1:47500-62667 GCA_033366665.1 Phoxinus dragarum
CAATTCCCCATGGTAAGTGCACATTGATGGCCTAAGACACGAAATAAGCGGTTTGTGTGATAAAACCAACAGTATTTATATCGTTTTTATCTCTTTTACACAACCACGTCCAAGTGATCTGTTTACACCGGATCTCTTCCCCGGAAACTAATCTAACCGCCTTCGATTGGACGTTGCATTTTTAAACTCAGCAGAAACGCGTGTGATTGGCTGTACGGCTCAACGTATGCCTTTGATTGGCCTGAACAATGAAGCGAGTAGTGTGTCAAGATAGAAGGCTTACAAACTGTGAATAAGTGAAAACTCAACACTCCCGGATGAGTTCGCGCGAGCTTAGGCCATCAATGTGCACTTACCCATGGGGAATTGTGTAATGTGGACTTTTCTCTGCATGCTTTTGGAGACAGTGCCTATAGACCTGCATTATATGACTGACAGACAAGAACGGCTTGACCTAAAAATATCAACATTGAAACTCCTGCGGAGACAAAGACACCGACATCTTGATGCACTTCAGGTAAGATAAAACACACCAACATTTCATTTCAAAGTCAACTAGCCTATCCCTTTAAATCCTGTTTTCCGGGGGAATTAATACAAATTTAGTTTTTGCTTAAAACATATATTTTTTTTAATTTAAACATTATTTTTCTGACCCCGTTGGCAGATCATTTGCTGTTTTAAGCAAAAACTCACTACATTTTTATTAATTCCCCTCGAAAAACAGGACATAATATCTGAGTACAAGTGTGTTCACGCAAGTCACATGCGAGTACAACTGTGCTCTTATTGGTCAGCGTTTCCTCTACGTCATCAAGATGATTGACAAGTTCGCTCCATCAGCTTATTTCGGCTTTATTTGTAACTTTCGAGACACACACACACTAGACGAGTGTATAATGCAGCTGGAGACGGGATCAAGGCTTCATCGGGTCAGCGTTCTCACACTGAGAAACACAGTTAATCAACATTTTCAGATGAAGAGCTCTTTACGAGCGATCGGCCCAGAGCTGGCCTGCAGTCGGGCCGAGTCCCGCTCGATCCGGAGCGGTGGTTCTGGTGCGGGTCACACACACATGCCGAACCGAACCCAGGGAGAAAAACACAACACACACTCCGGTGTTGAAAGCTCACTCCTGGCTGACGGGCACATGAGCTGAAAGTCCAGTATCTGCGCTGTGATTGGTTTAGGCTGCTGTTGTGGGTGGAGATCTTCTCAGTAGTCACACAGTAATTGAATGTGATGAAACTTTCAGCAATAACATCAGATACTGATAGAACTAAACATCACTGCTGGGATACGTGACCTTCAACCCCCCTCATGTTGCAAACGCCCTTGAGACTGTTGGTGTGTCCCAATTCACACTCTTATGCACTATTGTATGGCATTTTGTAATATAAAAACTGAGATTAGTGTGCTCTTATTTAACCCGCCCACCAAAAAAATTAAGTTTGGTGCGTTGAAAACTTCATACACTTGATAATTGTATAAAAACAAATCTCAAAATGACATTATACACATAGTGTATAGTGCGCCGTTCGGGACACAGCTTAAGTCTTACAAACTAGCTTGACCAGTTGTTTAATTTTCATTATTAAAAATTCAATGATCTATATTCTCCTTTCAAATACCAGCTGTAATATTGCACAGGCAATTTTCAGGCCATTTTATTTCGCTTTATTGTTGAATTTTTAATAATGAACTTGTATGTGAAACGTTTTCAATAATTGAAAATATACAATCATGTTGAATTTCGGCCCCTAAGAAGCCACGGCTTTCTCCAGTTGCTCAGTTCAACATGCTTGCTTGCTTTCACATTGTGTTGTCTTGCTTTTCAGATTCAAACTAGACCAATCTTATGTTTTTATGTGACTTATGTCCAGTCTTTGACTAAATTGTAAGGCTAGTCTGAGCTCTTCATGCACACCGGCCGCTGGTCAGAAAGTGGCGACCCACAATTCCCTGCAAACTCGCATCAGATCGTCACGCATGGCTTGAGCACGTGACCTAGATTAGTTTTCCCTGTTAATGTGAGTGTGACGGCTCGCAGAGGCTCCTGCACGTAAAGCATGATCACTGAACATCAGGGAATGGATTTGTTCCTCAGATTATTGCACGCGTGTTCTCCTCTAGCAGTGGCTCACGCCAGAAACGCCTTTTGAAGAGTCTTTAAACATGAACTCTAGTTCATTCATAGTGACGTCCCTGTCCGGCTTCTCCCGCAGATCGAGGCTGATCTGGGATATCCAGGAGGAAAGCTCGCATCATCCACAAGGAGTCTGACATCATCACGGCGTTCGCCATCAATAAGGTGCGGTAGCGGGACGGTTGACCTCTGACCTCTGAAGTATATAGAGACTCAGAGTAAATCTGGGAGTTGTGAATAATAAGATACACTGGTGCTTTGCCAGATGAGAAGTTTATCTATGCATCATCTTTTTACTCTTTTAATTCCTTTTAATAACGGTTTTAATTTTCCTTGGTTTTATTTTGTGATTATTTTAATTCCCTTTCGTGTAAAGCACTGTGATTGGCCAGAGTGTATGAATATAAATGAACTTGCTTGGCTTCGTCTTCCAGGCCAATCGCAACTGTTTAGTGATGGCCTCCACACACGACATCCAGGAGCTCGACGTGTCCTCCATCCCTCGCCACACAGGTGCTCCACGTGGATCGACGACGAGGCCGAGGCCGAGGTCAAAGGGTGATTCACATTCATTTTGTACAGCGCTTTTCACAACACACACCGTTCCACAGCAGCTTTACAGAAGTGCACGAGTCCATATTACAGTTCACAGTGATCTATTATCAGAGGAAACTTTATGAGTTTTTGATTTCAGAAATGTACATATACAAATCACAGTTAGCTAAAAATTAACAACAATACATAATTTAATGCAGAAGCAATGAGTTCACTGAAGTGATGAATACTTCAAAGAGACGGAGCAGTTTAACGACACCGGTGATGATCTGAGGAACCGATGCAGGAAAACCACTTTAAATCCTCATTATGAGTCATAATCATAAATAAAGTGCAAATCACAATAACAGTTTAAAGACATAAAATAATGATTTAAACTGTTTTACATCTGATATACACATTTAGATTAAATCTGCAATTCTCATTAATGGAGTTAAACACTTAAATCACATCAAATCATTACCGAGAAGTTACAACACTTTTTATATTTAACATTTTTTTTTTGATTGATTGATTTGTTTATTTAAGTGTCAAACACCATATGGTGCCCAGCCCTCGTGGGCTTATTAGACACTACCAGTAATAATTTCACAATTATTTTCCAGATGGCCACGTGACATAACACAAGATCCATCATAACATAACTAAACCACTAAAAATAAATACTCGTACAAACAGAGATGGCTTGTCATATGGGATACACAATACTTTGCCGCCGATACCAGGCCTTTTCTATACATTTTGCCAAAGAAAAGACATAATTTTCAAACAGCCAGCATAAAAATCTCCCCTTCATATTTCCAAAATATATCAGGATTTTTTAACTGAGTTGATTCGAAAAGAGAGATCCTTAAATCACAATAAAAAGGACAATAAAAAACAAAGTGAAATTCATCTTCCACAACCTGGAGGTCACAGAACTCACACACACATAAATGTTCAGGAGTACCTTTAACTCTTTAAACCTTTTAATACATAATATTTGTAGTGGATGCAATGCTTTGAACACTTGTCCTGTGGCATGCACAGGAAACAACATGTGTTTCCATTAAAAATATAAAGCAGTTAAAAATACTGTTTAGTCAGTGGAAAAGATTGAGAAAAACTTTCTCTGAAATGTATTTTACACTATTTGATTTATTTATTCTGAAACAAGGCAAGGATCGGCTATATTGTAAATGATCTTAAGCATTGTAAAGTGATGCACATCCGTATCTCATATTCTCCTAATGTCTCGTACCGTTAAACATGCGATCACACGGATGAATATGCATATGCAAATGATATGCAGATGAGGATATAGTAAACGAGGCGTTGTAAGCTCAAATATGGATATTTCGGGGAGGAGACGCATGTGCACACACTCTTCCTCTGACTGGGGTTATACAGGGAATGTTGTGCATACACACTCTTTATAAGTCTGAATATGGTTTGGCTTTTGGGTGCACACACACTTCTGGAGTGGATCCTACACACAGTTTTCTGAACGAGAGGCCGGATCAGTTGTGTGGCAGGTGTGAGTTGAGCTTGTGTTGTGTGCAGGACGGATGACTTCCTGGTGGTTCACGCGCGGGACGACTTCAGCCACACACAGCAGCACGCCTTACACACACAGCAGCCCCGGCACGCCCATCAACATGCCCTGGCTGGGCCGGCCTGCAGACCGGCAGAGGAGCCGCCGTGGTGAGCACTGCTCACGTCTCCTGGACGCATTATTGCCAACCGACATTTTTCACAGACGAAACACGAGACGATAACTAAACAAAAACTTTTGAATGACAAAAACTGACGAAAATCTATTGACATTTTCGTCAGCGAATAGAAATTTCGTCAACTAAAATCTTATTTTATTTTCTAGACTAAAACTAAAACAATTCAGATGAGTAAAATATGACTAAAAACTAAAATGCATTTTAGTAAAAAGACTATAACTAAAACTAAATTTTCTGTCGAAATGACCGTTTTTAACCGAAATGACGGTCAATACGCTTGACCGGCCTCGCTGTAAACCGCACATCTGATCTCATCTCTTCTGTTTCCGCAGCTCATCAAACGCAACATTAACAACGTGAGGCGGATGACATCACACCCCACACTCCCGACTCCGTACTGTAGTGTTCATCCGCTGCGATCTGCTCCAGTTCTCACGGTGCTCTGTGTGAATGGAAGTGAAGTAATGACAAATGAAACCGAAAACATGTTGAAAACACGTTTGCAAAGACCCGCCCCCTTTAGTTACTGTTGCTATGTCCGGACATGCTACGCCGCTGTCACACACACCATGTCCTCACACACCGTGGAGCAGAGAGCACTGACAACACACTGAGACAGGACAGAGCAGGTCACTTTTGATATGAATCTCTCAACTTTCAAATTTGGTCATTTTTTACAGAAATTTAAACAATAAATACAGTTTTGTGTCTCTTTAACGTGTGTGACAGATCGCTCAGTTAAAGCCGCTCGTGAACCGATCATCTCTTCTAGTTCATTTATAGCGTCAAATAAACATGAATGAACATCAGAAGGAATGTTTCTTTAATCGCAGAAATCTATATCTGATCTATATTCTCACCTCATGTTCGGAGAGCTTCCATGGCTCCAAATACCATAACTTCTGAGATATTAACATCAAATATTGCTCAGATACAAACTTGATGTTATGACCTTTCATAGATTCGTTCTAATTGTCGTCATGTCAAGCAGGAAATAGTAACAAAAGTAATGGGGGTAAAAATGCTTTATTCAAGCTTTTGAAAGGTTTTCTTTTTTAAATATGAAAGCCTCATCTATGGAATCATTAACATGTCTTCGGGGTGTAAGGGGTTAATATGCAAGCGCTTAATGCACTGCATTGATTTTCAATTAGTGCAATTCAACATCACATGACCCTGGAGCACAAACCCAGTCTGGAGTCGCACGGGTATATCTGTGGCAATAGCAACTATACATCGTATGGGTCAAAATTATACATTTTTCTTTTATGCCAAAAATCATGAGGATATTAAAGCAACACTAAAGAACATTTACAAACTCGTATCATTTTGACCTACGTGATTTTTTTTTTAACATGTTTTGTGGTCCAGGGTCACATTTGTAGTTTGTTTAATCCCATATGTGTCAGAATATGCTCAACGTGTTGTGTGTGTGTGTGTGTGTGTGTAGACCTGACGGGGGCTCAGGACGGTAGCGTGCGCATGTTCGAGTGGGGTCACTCACAGCAGATCACATGCTTCAGGAGTCCCGGGAACACCAGGGTCACCAGAATACGCTTCAATTACCAGGGCAACAAGGTGCGTCGACCGAAACCCAGCGCACACACCGAGCGAGAGAGCGGCGCGTGTTAACCAGTTCTTCTGTGTGTGTGTGTGTGTGTGTGTGTGTGTTGCAGTTTGGGATCGTGGATGCGGACGGCGCGCTCAGCCTCTGGCAGACCAGCACTTCAGGACACACACACAAACCCTATCTGGTACAGCACACCGTATCCCTAACTGTTCAGTGCAGTAACCTGTGGATTCATAATACTGTACATCTTTATTCTGTCTGTGTCTTTATACAGTCAAAAACCAACATTATTCAGACCTGCAACATCTCACATTATCAGTTTATTCACTATAGTTTATAAAATGGTGATAAAATATGAGCAGAACTCAGTTGATATCTGACAGGTTTTGTCCATCCTTCTGTTAGACACATCACTCTTAGAGAATTACAGACCTGTCTCTCTCCTACCATTCATTGCGAAAACACTTGAACGAGTTGCCTTCAACCAAGTAACATCCTTCCTCTCTCTGACCAACCAACTAGACGTAAACCAATCTGGCTTCAAGAAAGGGCATTCAACCGAAACTGCATTGCTGTCAGTCACAGAAGCCCTACGGATCGCAAAAGCAGCCTCCAAATCATCAGTTTCTCATTCTCCTGGATCTGTCTGCTGCCTTCGACACCGTGAATCATCAGATCCTCCTGTCCACCCTCTCATCACTGGGCATCACAGGAACTCCTCTCCACTGGTTTGAGTCCTATCTCACAGGTAGGTCCTTCAGGGTCGCGTGGAGTGGCGAGGTATCCAAAGAACATCAACTGACTACAGGGGTTCCCCAGGGTTCAGTTCTTGGACCGCTCCTCTTCTCCATTTACACCACATCACTGGACCCCATCATACAAGCACATGGCTTCTCTTACCATTGCTATGCTGATGACACCCAGCTCTACCTCTCATTTCAACCTGATGATCCCACAGTAGCTGCACGTATCTCAAGCTGCCTGGCGGACATCTCGGCATGGATGAAGGAACATCACCTGCAGCTCAACCTGGCAAAGACTGAGCTTCTCATCCTCCCTGCCAATCCGTCCCTACAGCACGACTTCACTATCCAGCTAGATTCAACTTTAATCACCCCATCAAGGTCGGTCAGAAACCTTGGAGTAACATTTGATGAGCACCTGACCTTCACAGACCACATCACAAAGACAGCTCGATCATGCAGGTTTGCACTGCACAACATCAGGAAGATCAGGCCCTTCCTGACTGAGCATGCAACACAACTTCTCGCCCAGGCCTTGGTTATCTCTAGGCTTGATTACTGCAATGCTCTTCTGGCCGGTCTTCCATCATGTGCAACTAAACCTCTACAAATGATCCAGAATTCTGCAGCCCGTCTTGTCTTCAACGAGCCCAAAAGGGCTCACGTCACTCCTCTGTTCATCTCTCTGCACTGGCTACCACTCGCTGCTCGCATCAAGTTCAAGGCATTGACGCTCGCTTACAGATCGACCACAGGCTCAGCTCCCTCCTACTTTCACTCGCTCCTACGAGTCTACATCCCTACCAGAAGCCTGCGATCGGTCAATGAGCGACGGCTCGTGGTACCATCACAGAGAGCCACAAAATCACTCTCCAGAACATTCTCATTCACGGTTCCTTGCTGGTGGAATGATCTCCCTACCCTCATCCGGAATGCAGAATCCCTGACCACATTCAAAGGACAATTGAAAACTCATCTCTTCCGTGAGCACTTGACATAAAAAAAAAAAAAAAAAAAAAAAAACCCTCTCCTTTAACCTCCCTTGTTTTGGCTTCTGCTACTCTGAGCAATACCAGAACTTTGTATTTTGAGTATTTTTTGCCTCTTCACGATGACTCGCTTGCTGTAGTCCTCAGTTGTAAGTCGCTTTGGTTAAAGGCGTCTGCTAAATGACTAAATGTAAATGTAAATGTAAATGTTAGACTGTCTCACACACACACACACACACACACACACACACACACACACATGAATTATGTTGAATATCTGTCAGCTGGTAAATTTAACTACACAATTAGATAATACCAGTTTAGCTCGACCAGTGACCAAGCAATGCTTGCAGTGTGTCCAGTGTGTGTGTGTAAAGAGCATTAGCAGTTACACACACACACTTCAGCAGAACATGATTAGCTCACAGTGTCCCGATCAGTGTTACTGGTAGTCTCTGTATGAAGAATATCTGGGGTATAATATGTCCCAGTTTACTGTATTCTGCTCTCCTCACGTACAGAGATCAACTATAGTGTCCTGAGCACACTAGTGGAAAATATCAAAATGATATCCAGTGTCTTGTTGCTATATTTGTGTGCAGTGGAAGCTCGTGTGTGCAGACGGGAGGAAAGCTGATTCTGATTTCTGATGCTGTGTTTCCTCCTCCTCATATTCTCCTTGTGTTCCTCCAGACGCTTCAGTGTCACAACAAGACGGCGAATGACTTTGTGTTTGTGGGCTCGTCGTCTCTCATCGCCACCGCAGGGCTGTCGACCAGACCAACAGGTACAGATCTGAAGAGCAGCGCGAGGACATGAGGACATGAGGACATGTTGGCTTCAGAAAGCTCTCTATTAGTCTATCCGTCCATCTCTCAAACTTCTAGTTTTTAAAACTACTTTAAACTTCAAAATGAATTCCAACTTAAATGTCTAACATCACAGAGAGCACAACAAAACTTCTTTCAGACACATTAACTAAGTCCCCCTGTGGTGTAAGTCCAGCTTTTAATGTAGTTTATGTGTGTATGTGGAGTTATTAATCTGCTGTAACACACACCATGTGTAAGTTCATAAGTGGACAGCATTGCTGAGTATTTTCTGCTTAAAACTGCAGTGAACCAAAGACAGTCTCAAAAACACGCTTTGAAATCGCTGGTGTTTCTGACGTCACACACTAACCTTGACCAATCAGATCAACGTGTGATCGTCCACCAGTGGATCTCTGAGTGAGTGAGTGGAGGCGGGGCTCATTTGCATATTCATAGAACCGCGCATCCTAAATTAGGCCAAGGGTGTCGAGTTACATTCAAGATATTTTAAGGCATTAAGAATTTTCTTCAAGGAAAAAGCGCTTAAATGTGTCATGAGGGATAATGATCGACTACAGAGACTTTCTCCAGCCAACAAAGTTTGTATTGACAAACTTTATTATCTAGTTAAATCCTAAAAAGATTTAGCTGCATGTCATGTGACATCTAACATCAGAGAACATGTTAAATTGAATTATTACCTGCAGATCTCAGGAGGTATCTTGTATAAATATTTTATCTGGTGAAAATGATCAGAACTCTAGATGTTCCTGTCCCAGAACTCTGCTTTCTCCCGTTACAGGAACGTGTGTCTGTGGGATACGCTGGTCACGCCGGCGTTCAGTCTGGTGCACCGGTAAGTCATCGTCACACACACGGTCAGACACGATTGTTCTGTATGGGTGAGTGTATCTGAGGGGGGTGTGTGTGTGTGTGTGTGTGTGTGTGTGTGTTGCTCAGCCTTCAGCGTGCACGAGACGGGCTCCACGGTTCTGGCTCTGGCCTCTAAACAGCAGGTTCTGCTCAGCGGAGGACGGAAGGGCTGGATCAGTGTTCTGGATCTGAGTCTGAAGATCCAGCGCCAGAGTTTCCAGGCCCATGACTCGCCGGTGAAAGCGCTGGCCGTGGACAACACCGAGAGGAGCTTCATCAGCGGGTCCGCCGAGGGGAACATCAAGGTCAGACCGGAATGCATGCAGTGTGTAATATTATAACGGTGCAGTGTGTAATATTATTAAAGGTGCAGTGTGTAATATTATTAAAGGTGCAGTGTGTAATATTAATAAAGGGGTCATGACATGGTTTATTTTATTTTAATATTACGTTCCCTTAGGTGCAATTATAGTATTACTATAGTTTTTTTTTACCAAAAACTTTTAAAATGTAGTGATTTATGACCTTTTCCCAGTTTCTCATCCTCTGCTTCACACAGTCTGTTCTGGGGGTGTTTCCCCTTTAAGAGTTCAGTGTTAACGCCCACTGCTGTGATTGGCTAACGTCAGTGCCTCTGCATCAATTATTAACGCCCCCAGCCAGAACCTGTGCGGATTCGGCGCATGTTTAGTAGCGGGTGATGCATGCGAAGCGATGGCTCTTGCAATGATAAAACCTTATTATGTGTGAGCCGGAATCAGAGGAACATGAGCCATCACCACAACAACGAAGACTGGATCCGCCCGTGTCCACATGGAAAGTGAAACTATTTTGAATTAATCAAAAAATTGTAACCCGAGACTCCGGATTATTGTTGCATAATTATCCTATAGCTTAATTTGCTAACAGTTTAACATTATTTTACTAATTCCAGTGAAATGATAGGGTGTACCACGGACAGAAATGCACACACAGGACATCTCTGAAGATCAGCATTGATGAGGCAACATGTTTAATGTTCTATCACATGTAGGCCCACTAGACAGGCGACACTTTTCCCAAGATTCTCTTATACAAATGTGTTTATATTGGCCAGTGATAAAAAGTATGTTTGCGTCGTCGTTGTTGAGCCCAGAATAGTCGGCACGGACTTATCTTTGAGCAACAGTTTTCTGGCATCATTTTGGGATTTGTTCTCAAAACAGTCATCCTTCAAATGTACAGAACAAACGCTTAAACTAACACTGCCGTGACTGGGACGTCCGCAAAAATAAAGTGCATCCATTTCCCTGACGACTGGATCTTTCTGCAGCGTATTCACAGATGTAGTTTGTCCACAGCAGGAACAGCACATCTGCAGCATCGTCATTTCCCTGTACACAGACCCACTCGCTGTCCGGCGACTGAACACTTGTGCGGCGCTCGCTGTCCGGCCACTGAACACTCGTGAGGCGCTCGCTGTCCGGCGACTGAAACACTTGTGCGGCGCTCGCTGTCCGGCGACTGAACACTTGTGCGGCGCTCGCTGTCCGGCGACTGAACACTTGTGCGGCGCTCGCTGTCCGGCGACTGAACACTTGTGAGGCACTCGCTGTCCGGCGACTGAACACTTGTGCGGCGCTCGCTGTCCGGCGACTGAACACTTGTGCGGCGCTCGCTGTCCGGCGACTGAACACTTGTGCGGCGCTCGCTGTCCGGCGACTGAACACTTGTGAGGCGCTCGCTGTCCGGCGACTGAACACATCGTGAGGCGCTCGCTGTCCGGCGACTGAACACTTGTGCGGCGCTCGCTGTCCGGCGACTGAACACTTGTGCGGCGCTCGCTGTCCGGCGACTGAACACTTGTGCGGCGCTCGCTGTCCGTCGACTGAACACTTGTGAGGCGCTCGCTGTCCGGGCGACTGAACACTTGTGCGGCGCTCGCTGTCCGGCGACTGAACACTTGTGCGGCGCTCGCTGTCGGCCACTGAACACTTGTGCGGCGCTCGCTGTCCGGCGACTGAACACTTGTGCGGCGCTCGCTGTCCGGCGACCTGAACACTTGTGCGGCGCTCGCTGTCCGGCGACTGAACACTTGTGAGGCGCTCGCTGTCCGGCGACTGAACACTTGTGCGGCGCTCGCTGTCCGGCGACTGAACACTTGTGAGGCGCTCGCTGTCCGGCGACTGAACACTTGTGCGGCGCTCGCTGTCCGGCGACTGAACACTTGTGAGGCGCTCGCTGTCCGGCGACTGAACACTTGTGCGGCGCTCGCTGTCCGGCGACTGAACACTTGTGCGGCGCTCGCTGTCCGGCGACTGAACACTTGTGCGGCGCTCGCTGTCCGGCGACTGAACACTTGTGCGGCGCTCGCTGTCCGGCGACTGAACACTTGTGAGGCCGCTCGCTGTCCGGCCGACTGAACACTTGTGCGGCGCTCGCTGTCCCGGCGACTGAACACTTGTGAGGCGCTCGCTGTCCGGCGACTGAACACTTGTGCGGCGCTCGCTGTCCGGCGACTGAACACTTGTGAGGCGCTCGCTGTCCGGCGACTGAACACTTGTGCGGCGCTCGCTGTCCCGGCGACTGAACACTTGTGCGGCGCTCGCTGTCCGGCGACTGAACACTTGTGCGGCGCTCGCTGTCCGGCGACTGAACACTTGTGAGGCGCTCGCTGTCCGGCGACTGAACACTTGTGAGGCGCTCGCTGTCCGGCGACTGAACACTTGTGAGGCGCTCGCTGTCCGGCGAACTGAACACTTGTGCGGCGCTCGCTGTCCGGCGACTGAACACTGTGAGGCGCTCGCTGTCCGGCGACTGAACCACTTGTGAGGCGCTCGCTGTCCGGCGACTGAACACTTGTGCGGCGCTCGCTGTCCGGCGACTGAACACTTGTGCGGCGCGCGCTGTCCGGCCACTGAACACTCGTGAGGCGTGCGGGACGATAACGATACGAAGTGAGCGTAGTTGTCTTGTGCTGGAGGCGGTCATATGCAAACGCTGGTACGTCACTTCGCACCGTGACGTCACTTCTTACCATGGATCCAGAACGAGCTGTATTTAGAGCTTGATTAAATAAATGATTCGTTTATAATGGGGAGGACGTCTTAAGCTATGAAACTTGCAGGACGTTTTAATGGTACAAAGACCTCTTATATACCAAAAGATCAAGGCAAATTTGGTTTCTCATGTCTTGACCCCTCTAAAGGTGCAGTGTGTAATATTATTAAAGGTGCAGTGTGTAATATTATTAAGGTGCAGTGTGTAATATTTAGGAGGATCTGTTGACTTTATTATACACCTAACTATGTGTTCAGTGGTGTATAAAGATCTTACATAATGAACCGTTATGTTGTTATTATCTTAGAATGAGGCGTTTCTCTCTACACACACCGCGGGTCCGCTTACATCCACATGTGTGTACGGTGGCCCTGATGTGACAAACGTGTTTCGTCACTATGTTGTACTGAATTAATTACGTAAACATAATTTCTTTATTTATCTTTGTAAAGAAATCCCATTGTTTAACTGGCTACCCTCTACTGTCTCAGACGATGACATCACTTCCTGTCGGCCACCGTAACTTCTGTTGGGTGCAATTCACAACCTCACCACTAGATGAAGCTAAACTTACACACTGCACCTTTAAATGCATGATGTGTATTTGTGTTGGATCCGTCAACACAGACATCACAGATTTAGTTTAATCTTATTTTAATTATTCATTTGAATCAATTTGTATGTTTTTGTTTAATGTTATTTTATTAACTTTTATTATTTGTTTTAATCTTATTTTTTTATTAATTTGAACCAATTTGTATTAAATAATATTTATTTATTTTAATACATTACTTGTTAATCAATTAGATTTTAATGGTCTAGTTTTTTTAAATAAAATTTGTATATTGTTAATACATTTTATTTAGTTTAATTTCTTCATCATAATTCATTTTTATTTATTTAAATAAACTTTTATATGTATTTGAATAGATCTCTGTTGATGTAGTTTGAATCTCAATGTGTGTGTGTGTGTGTGTGTGTGTGTGTGCCGCAGGTGTGGAGCATGGCGACGCAGACTCTCCTGCACAGCTTCGCCAACGAACACGCGAGACAGTCGCTCTTCCGGAACCTGGGCACGGGCGTTATGCAGATCGAGACGGCTCCGGCCAATCAGGTGTTCTCCTGCGGCGCCGACGGCACCATGAAGATGCGCGTTCTCGACCCGACGCGCACAGGCAGCTGCGAGGAACGACGTCAAGTTTATCATGTAGCACCAATGACTTTCTTTGCACAGGGGTAAGGCAAGCAATACGAGAGCGAGACGCTGGCAGAACACACACACACACACACACACGTCATCATGAACTCTAATACAGGGAAGCAGCCGCGTCTTCAAGCACACTGAACCTTCAGCATACATGTTTATATCTCAGTGAAGCCTTAACTAGCCAAACTGTTGCTAAGCGGTGTCGTGATCGTCTCTAGAGTTAACTATAGTGATAAGTGTCCTTATATTCCCGCCGGTCATGCCGCGGTCTCCAGCGCCGGCGCGTGGTGTGTGTGTGTGTTGAAGATATCGTATACGACTCTGATAAGCAGTATTTAGATGAGCGCTAATGAAGCACTTCTGTAGAGATACGCATCATTCCATTATAGTTACGCCAGAAACCCAGATCACGCTACTTTTATTTTCAGATGTAAATATGAGACTTGATGAAATGATTCTGTTGAATATAAAGCATATTTATAATCCTCCTCGAAGCTTCTGCAGACGTTTGTTTTTAGGAACGTTCAGGGTTTATTTTTTAGGCTCTTCTTTTACGCGCGGTGGATCACGGCCGCGGGCGCTAGCGCGTTCTTCCGCTGTGTGTCCGGCGAGGTCCTCTCCCCAGCGATCATGCTCTCGGCCCCGTAACCTCAGATGTGAATATATACGCAAATCAATTTAATTTTATAATGAGTATGAAGAGACCTGTAATATACATGACTGTAAAGAGGAAATAAATGACTTAATGCAACACGTGTGGTGTCTTTATTAATGATGTCATCAGAAGCGGTTCAGCGTGAGGAGAGTTAATGAGCGGCACTCGTTAGCATTAGCATTAGCATTAACGGCCGGTGATGATGTGGATCTTCAGAGTTTGGCGTAATCCTTCAGGACGGCCTCCAGTTTCTGGCTCAACATTATATTCCCCGTGACCTTCAGCTTCCCAGAGAAGAACGCCTGAGGAGAAACACACACCACAGCTCTCGTGTCCATGTCCAGAGAAATAATGTGTGTGTGTGTGTAAGAGTGAGTGAGAGAGGGTGTGTGTGTGTAAGAGTGAGTGGAGAGAGGTGTGTGTGTGTGTAAGAGTGAGTGAGAGAGGGTGTGTGTGTGTGTGTGTGTGTGTGTGTGTGTGTGTGTGTGTGTGTGTGTAAGAGTGAGTGAGAGAGGGTGTGTGTGGGTGTGTGTAAGAGTGAGTGAGAGAGGGGTGTGTGTGTGTGGTGTGTGTAAGAGTGAGTGAGAGTGTGTGTGTGTGTAATAGTGAGTGAGAGAGGGTGTGTATGTAAGAGTGAGTGAGAGAGGGTGTGTATGTAAGAGTGAGAGAGGGTGTGTATGTAAGAGTGAGTGAGGGTGTGTGTTTGTATAAGAGTGAGTGTGTGTGTGTAGAGGGAGTGAGAGGGGTGTGTGTGTGTAAGAGTGAGTGAGAGAGGGTGTGGTGTGTGTAAGAGTGAGTGAGAGAGGGTGTGTGTGTAACAGTGAGAAAGGGTGTGTGTGTGTGTGTGTGTAAGAGTGAGTGAGAG